>VKHI01000001.1:472573-499359 GCA_015145745.1 Poterioochromonas sp. DS
ATCTTATACTTCATCCAGAACCGATCATTAATCTCTATTTCTGAAGGATCTTCCATTAACTGTGAGGTTTTCCCTAAAATACTATGAAATAAACTATTCATAATTAACGTTTCTAGTAAACTCAACATAATAATCTCTGACAAACAAAGAATCATTGAAGAAAAGAATTTAATTTCATCTTTATCTGGAATATATTTTAAATAATAAAGAAAAGGAGATAATGAATGTGACGCAGTGTTCGAACTCTTTTCATCATAGTCATCTTCTATTTCATGGAGATAAGAAGTATGAAGAATTAGTAATTGTTGTATTTCATCTAAATGATATCCTGGTAAGATATGATTCGAATTATCAGCAGCAATAGTGTACGCAAAAGAAGAAACAAATAACTCGATCGGGTAAGTTGCTTCTCGACAAGTATCAAATTCCATACCAGCAAACATCTCCTCAATTAAACTAAGAGATATAATATATGAGAAGAGGGAAGGAGCATTCAAATGAAAAGAGTTCACTTACTTAAACCATAGAAGGCGTAATTGGGATTCATTAATATTCCTAAAGAGAGCAAGACTTCTCTCACGATCGCATGAATATAATTGCTTCAAATTATTGGAACTCAGCCACAACTCATTGATTGCCATCATCGAAGAAATAGGATCAAAGGTGCTTGAGTTCAATGGATTCGGGACATTAGTGGGAAGTAATTCCGCATTTGATGTCAGGGTTGGAGCAGTAGAGGCATTGATGTCAGTTCGATTTGGCCGATGAGGGAAAAATCCATTACACAAGCGATTACACCGAGGACAAGGGAAATAACTTAACTCCGCATCAAGAATGTTCTGATTTAGTTGTGCACTCCGCTGCTTTACAGCATACTGATACCTTGAATAACAGTCTAAGTGCATCACATGACCGCAAAAGTTAATATGAGGATTACAGCAAGAAGAATTAATCTTTTGGAATTTATTCTTATCAGGTGAAGGAACAAAATCCAATGCACGGAAATCAAATTTACTGGCTTGATTATCCTTTGCTGCAGATTTTGGCCAGAGAACAGAAGATGATTGAATTAAAGCTAAATAGCCAAAAATATTCTCTACAGAGTTTTGATCCCGATCAATATTACAAATAATACAAAAATGATCTGTAATCGTTAACACATCAGATGGTAAAATATTTCTGTGATCACCTGCACTCTCGACATCATCCAAATCGTTTTGGTTTTGAAAGGATTTATCTATTGTTTCAATATTATCATTCATAAATTTGAGTTTCTCTTGCTCGTATATCTGTAATTGTTCTGCACAGAGAGAATCCAATTCACGACATTGTCCTAGGATCCATCCTAAGTGATATTGATCGGATTGAGTCTCTAATGAAGATTTAAATAATTCATGAAGATCGTACATTGCACGAAGAAAACTCGGAAATGTTTGCTCTGAAGAGGAATCAGTTTCCAGTAGAAGAAAGGTAAAGAATTTCCTTTTATTCGTTTCATAATTGGATTCAAAGGAGGCTAACATGGATTGTTCTTCTATCTTCTCTAATAAACTCTGTACTATTAACGTTAGTAATTGCAGTGCACGAGAATAAACAGTATCGTTAAACGGCAGTAGATCTAAAAAGTATCCTTTATGATAGTTGGTCACGTCAGTTTTAGTAATCTTTTGTCGAGCAATGGTAAAGAAAATTTGACGCAAAATGAATAAAAACTCTTCATGAAAGAACACTTCATCGCGTAATGAGTGGAAGAATGGATGAATCGTTGCTTGTGGCGAGATTTTGATCATTGGTTCTTCCTTTAATGGCTTTGGCTTCCTCTCATCTGCGATTTGATGCATTGTCTTGGGTATATGAGGGAAGCAAGGATCATACTCTATCCATAAATCTCTCTTCAGGGTATAATTTGGAGGTGATAAAGGATTATTAATTTGATTCGTCGAAATTTCGGACAACAAACGAGTTAACTCATCAGAATTTATTTTATCACTATCGGGGTGACAGGGCAAACATTCCTGTAATTGAGAATAAGTCGTATTCCCGCCAGCAAGACGATGAATCCACTCCCGTCGAAATTTCCCTAATAAACGATTGCTCTCTTTCTCTGATGGTATTGGTGGTAATTCAGTAACAACATTTACTAATAACTCCAATGAACCCGCGATTAAAGACGGTAAATACTCCATATCCTGAGAAGATAAAGATGACAGATAATGACTGTCATGGAACAAGTAAGGAGCAACACCATGAAAAGAAAGAAAAAACAATGTTAAGAAAGTTGGTAATGGTAGAACTAATAATGATAATTGCAGTAAAAGAAGATCTGAATCATAATTCAACTGACAAAAAGGTGGTTGAGAATAATTTAATAATTGGTCTTGCATAACAAAACTATTTTCACAACTCCATAATCCACTTTCTATTTCCTTTGATAGACTTAAAGCACATAATCCAATCTTCATTAAATACATCATTGAGGCTAAATCACTACTTAAAGTATTCTTCATCAGTAATAAACTATCAGAAAGATGAGGATATTTCATTAACTCAACCACAACATAGGCGAAGAATCGGTGCAGGGGGTAATGGAAAGACTTGACTTGAGACTGAGATAAAGAAAGTGACAATCCGAGAGGATGGAAGATAGCATCTTTCACTCTCTTTATTTGTAATAAATCCCTTAAGGAAGGATTAAAATCTTTTTCTTTTCTTTGCCAATTAAATAAATAATTAATAACAATTTCTAATACCTTCTCAATTGAAATCATCTCAACTGTCTTATTCTGATGCTGTTTAGTCACTGAATTACGTTCTTTCATGAAGGACCACCCTGACGTCACATTTTTAAACCATTTTAAAACACTTTGAGATATTAATTCAACGCCAATCGCTAAATTTGAGGCATTGATACATGCATCCTCATCCGCATCGATGGTCATGGATCGTATTTGAGGATTTAATTCTTGTAGATGATCTAATAGTACCAGCAAATCTAATAGGCAAGTTGAAGAAAATAATCGGTTAATATCAGGAATCGTAAGAAGAACGGTTAAATCGCTAAGAATAGTTTTATAACGACGATGAGAGATAGCCGGGGATTGGAGATATTGTTTCTCCATCATCATGAGTGAGGATAACGAGGAGAAGGAATCCGCGTAACGACCGCGTGGGTAAGAATTATTTGCAATTAATTCTTTTAAAGAAGATAATACAATTGGTAAGAAATCATAATGATAACAAATCTCCTGTATAATCAAATCACGAGTTAAAAATTGTCCTGAAAGAGGGATCATACTTGACATTGATAAACCAGATCCATTCGAGTAATGTTGATGAAATGTACAATAAGCTAATGTATAAGCAATAGCTGATGTCATCTTAAATGATTTCTCAGACATTAAAGATAATAATAGCTGATGAAAGGCTTTTGATAATAATTTACCAAAAAACATTTCATAACAAAGAATCTGATATAACATCTCTGATGTTAATGAATTACCAATCAATTGACACATTTCGTCGCAGGTATGTGATAATGATTCCATCCATACTAACGACGTGCGGATAGCGACGGAATAATATTTTTCTTGTTTGGAGAGTGCTCGAACAGTAAATCCAGAATTTTGAAAGAATGGCAATACTGTGCTAACTTCAGACATTGTGAGGCTGTTTCTTAATTGAATATATCCACAATCTTGAAGAAGGCTCAAGGCTTCATCCTGTGGTTCTTGAAGGATGCCGTGAAGGTCGATAGAGGTGTAAAAGGTTTGAAACTCGTCCATTGTATGAAAAACATCATAATACAAGTTTAAACAATATGTCTGACTTGAAGAAAGATCAGATAGACTTTGTTGTCCATATTTGTCACTTAATTTAACGAGATAATTGAATAATAACTGGAATATTTCCAATGCAGTAGTCTTCATAGTCGCTGGTAAACTGCTTGTAGGATCATCATGAATTTTACAATGTTGAGAACAAAAACCTGGAGAACAATAAATAAATCAAAGTAAAAATAAGAAATTTATCTTGAGAGGTTGAAACATACCTTCTGGCCTCCAACCCTCACAATCGCCACAACTGCAAACTTCGTTAGAAGAGTAACAGAGGACAACTTCATGACCGTCATGATTGGAAGCAAGATAACATTCACTGCACACGACAGATGTATCATTCTAGCAAAGAGATCAGCGTTCAGTTTTGACAGATTGGGAGTCTTACTACCATTTGGCATTGTTTACAAATCCACACCATATCACTCGATTTGAACTGTACAAAACAATAGATTAAAGAAATTGCAAAAGGAAGTAATCGTCTATTTTACCTGATATTTACAGAATTGTCGAGATCCAAATCTTTTCAATTCCTCTAACAATCCTCGATAATCTGAGGAAGGCAACAACAAACTTGATAAAAGATTTTGGAAGTCCATTCCCCCACCCAAAGCATTCCATCGCTCAGGATTTCCAGCTAATAATTCTTCTACAATTTCGTATTTCGACATTCCTCTATTCTCATCAAATCCTGCCATCTGGATCTCTCAACAATATCTTCACATCCCAAATGCAGAAGACCTGTTCCCACCGGTATAGCGCCTTCATTAAAAAAGCGTTTCAATTTCTTTCGAATTTCTTGAACATTTAGTCCAAAACAAGTTTCTTTATGACTGCTTGGGAACGATCTCTCTTCAAGCTTTTCTTCCTCTCTTATATTATAGTTGTGACTTTTATCACAGCTACTTTTACTACACCATGGTCATCAGAACATATTTATCCGTTATGTGACCACTATGAAGATAAAGAAGGAATCTGGATAAGAACAAATAATATTACATCACCTGAAGAAGAGATTGATATTAATAAACATTTCTTTCTTCAACCACCAGGTGAAGCATTAGAATTTAGTCAAATTTGGTTACCTACATCATGTTCCTATCATCGTTTTACGAATACATCCTTCTTTAATATGATTGATAACCTTTTAAACAATCATAAATACCATCATTTATTCTCAAATAAACAAGTGCATATCGCATTACTGGGTGATTCAGCGACTAGAAGTATCTTTTGTGGATTAACAAGGATACTGTCAGGTAGTGAGCTCTACGGTCCATGTGATAATATTGTTTGTGGTGGTAGTACTGGTTTACCTGTGACCTATAAATCAGCGAATCAGATCTATGAAGTTCAATTTTCACCAACCTTTAAGGTCACTTATTCCTATATTTATGGTATAGATGAACAGCATCATAATGGAGGATCAGTCGTAGAAACTGTCCTAAATAATCATGAAAATAGACCATATGCTGTCGTAGTCAATAGTGGTGCATGGGATTTTGATGAATTATCACGTAGTAATGGACATAATCCAGATAATTCTGGTTGTGATTCATCAGAAGCTAGTAAAATTAGTCGTGAAAGATCATCGAATTCAATATTAGAAAAAATGAAATATTACTCTGATATTGCAAGTAAACATCATATACGTTTAATCTATCGCAATAATCATCATAATTCAAGATTTGGACCACTTTGTGCTGATAAATTGCTGGAAGAAAGGATGAAGATTATCCCTAAGAGTATCTGGGAAGTCTGGGATAATCGTGGGATATCAAAAGATGTCTGGAAAGAACAATGTTATGATGGTTTCCATTTTGATCGGCACCGCGTGAGTAGTTATGTACACCATCAAAGTCATATGGGATATTTCAAGTCGAAAGGTTGGGATTTGCCTGGTCAATTGGAGATTCAGTTAGCGCAGTCTTTGTTGAATGGGATCTTCTATGATTACCTCGCTGATGAGTTTCATAGAGTCTATGGTGTTCGACCTGAAGACAGTGAAGAGAGGAAAGTGATAAAAGAACGAGAAGAAAAGAAGAAAGAGAAAGAAAGAGAAGAGAAGAAAAAGAAGAAAGAATCACAACTTCCTTCTAATACGACGAATACCCCTCAGGGAAAGATTCCTCTCGGATTCCAGATTGTTGAAATGGATGAAGAAGAAAACGAAGAAGAGAAAGAAAAGAAAAGGAAAAGAAAGATGTTAAGAAGATACTAATCATAATCATCATTTAATCTATCTTTATACAGTGTTTTTGTATTTGTTTCAGAGAATTTAAGATCTTTTGCGTTGTTGTTGTTAGGAGAGGTGATCGCTGTCATTCTCTCAATTGCTATTAAGATTGCATCGATACAAAAAAACACTTGTGGAAGAGAAGAGAGCTTGTTTTTGCAAACATAAGAGCTCCAACTGCCTTTTCAATACTTCTGTTATGGAGTCAGCTTCGATTTCTCTCCACAGAAGCGTTGATTTACCTAATTTATTTAGACGCATCCACTGATTGACTTTTATATAGTGTGAAGATAGATCTCTTCAAGCTTGTCGTGTTTCATGTAGTCTGTGAAGAAATTAAGGTGAGAATTACTCATAGATAGACCAATACCAGTTGTAAACTCAAAAGATCGAAATTGTTTAAGTGGTTGGTTGTGAAGATTGATAATCTAACATTGAAGGAAATAAAGTAAAATTCTAAGATCAAAACTGTTTGAGCTTGTTTATTTGTTAAAATATTATTTTCATAGACTACATTCTTACACTTTAATTCTTAGTTAATGAGACCTGAGTGACGTAATAAAGGTAAAGGTGATGGATCACGGCCACGAAACTCTTGAAATACTTGACTAGGATGTTTCGATCCACCTAAAGCTAATACTGTTTCTCTGAATCTTCTTCCAGTCTTTTTAACAGCTTCTTCATTCTCTAATCCAACTTCTTCAAAAGCAGCAAAAGCATCCGCTGACATCACCTCAGCCCATTTATAGGAATAATAACCAGCAGAATAACCACCAGCAAAGATATGAGAGAATGAACATAAGAAACGATCTTCAGGTAATGGTGGTATGACAGTATATAATGGTGCTAATTTCTTTTGTAAATCAAAAGGTGAAATTTTATTACCATTATTAGGATCATATGATGAATGTAATTCAATATCTAATGCACCAAAGAATAATTGTCGAATCATTTGTAATCCTGCTTGAAAGTTTTTCGCTTTTTTAATTTTTTCAAATAATTCTTTTGGTAATGGTTCATTATTTTGATAATGTTTAGCAAAGGAATATAAAGTCTTTTCATCATAACAAAAGTTTTCCATAAATTGTGATGGTAATTCTACTGCATCCCATTCGATATTGTTAACTATAGATCAAATGCTTAGATAAGAGAGAGAAAGTACGAGGGGGTAGTTAACTTACTTCCTGCGGCATCAGCGTGTTGAACTCTTGTTAACATATGTTGTAAACCATGGCCGAACTCATGGAAAAGAGTTTCAACTTCTCGGAAAGACATAAGAGATGGTTTATCACCAACAGGAGGTGATCCATTGCAAATCAAGTATGCTACAGGAATGCGATGCATAACTTTACTTTTACCTATACAGACATCCATCCATGCTCCTCCTCTCTTCTCAGCTGGACGAGAGTAAGGATCAAGGTAGAATGAGGCAATATGCTCGTTCGTCACTTCATCATAGACATCAAAGAACTGCACATCAGGATGCCATAGTTCTACATCTGCGCCTTCATGCTTAACAATCTTTACACCAAACAAGCGGGTAGCAAGACTAAATAAACCAGTAAGAACATTAGGTAATGCGAAATATGGTCGAAGCTCTTCTTCGGAAAATTCATATAATTGCTCTCTTTGTCTCTCTGACCAATAAGCTACATCCCTAAGGTGAAAAGGGATAAGAAGAAAGGACGAAAAGGTCAAAATGAATGTTTATTCTTACCATAATTGTAACTTTCCTTGATAACCATTTTTATTAGCAAATTCTTGTAATTCCTGTAATTCACGTTGGGCAGCAGGATATGATTTCTCACGTAACATATCTGTTAATTCTTTAACAGCTTCAATCTTTGATGCCATTTTCTTTTTCAATGATTTCTCTGCATGATTATTATATCCTAAGATCTTAGATAATTCTAATCGAATTTGTAAGATTCTCTGAATAATTGGTTCATTATTATATTGGCTATCTGATGCGCGGGTCACATAAGCACGATACAACTGTTCACGGATCGCAGAGGATTGTAAATGTTGCATGCAAGGATAGTAAGATGGGAAATCTAATGTGATTAACCATGGGCCATTCTCTGGTGTAGAATCTTTTTCACCATTATTTTTCGCATTTTGTGATAAAGAAGCAACAACAGATGATGGCAAACCTTTAATGTCATCTTTATTTGTCAATTTTAATTTATACTGTTTCGTTGAATCTAATACATTATTTGAGAATTTTGTTGATAATTCAGCTAATTCTAATTGTAATTTATTAAAATTTTCTTTTTGATCTGCTGGTAAATCAACACCACTAAATTTCATTGATAAAATGGATGAATTAATAATTCTTTGTTGGGTTTCATCTAGTTTTTCATGTGAGAGTAATTGATTTAATGCACGGAATAAAGGGAGAGATTGTCCGGTAAGTTGTTGGGTTTCAATGACTGATGGTTGTAATGTTTCATGAGCTTTGCGAAGGTCTTCAGAGTTTTTTACACCCATCAAATGCTCCACGACACCCCAACTATAGGAGAGAGGGAACTGAATTTTCTCCAACTTTTCAATCACTGACGAGTAATCGACACGATGATGCTTGCCGTGATGAGTAGGATTGATATCCAAGTGCTTCTCTAACTCTAAAAGAGGAATGATAAGAAAGTGAGGCGAGGAGAACAGGAGAACGATGGCTCACGTACCCAAGAATTCGGTTTTCATTTTGGAGAGGTCATGCTGGACAGCTGGAATAACATGCTTTGGTTCAATCTGTGCAAATAAAGGGAGATGGTTCTTCTTGTTTAAGGGGTTAGAACCAAGGTCATCAGGTGATGTGGCCGTTGACTGCAAACGAGTTGTTACATCACAACGAGTATGTTTAGAAGTCGCCCCAAACAGTAGCGCATTGGATAAAATTCCAATACCCAGTGGTCTAGCGCATGTAGAGCGGAATAAATACGAAGTGGACATGATTAAAGTTGCAATAAAGAAGAAGGTTGTGTGTGAAGAAATCATGAGAACTTTCTCCAATTCCTCTCAACAATAAGCGCTTTCCCTCTGAAGCAAAGAAAGCGCTTTTTTAAAACTTCCAAACTTTCAGTTTTTCTTTAGATTAAAATTAATTTATACAAACAAATTTACTTTGTGATTTTGGTGTAAATGGTTAAAGTTTCCTTGTATTTTTGAATTTGATTCATCTCTGTCATTAATTGTTCAATAAAAGGACTGAATGATTCTTTGATTTGACGATATTGGATAGATAATAACTGTGATCGTAAGATTTCAAGCCATTTATCCAATTTTCCTTGGCGAATCATCGTAATACAATACCAGTTATCCTCTGTATATTGGTTATTATTCACCTCCCTGTTGATTTTGGGTAAAAGTTAGCATGAATCAAATAAAAAGGAAGAATCACTTACTCATTGCTTGTACGAATCCACTCGAGTAATAAATAGATAATAATCATAAGTAATTGTAATAGCTTATCGTAGGTCTTCGACTTCCAGCGAAGAAATATCTGCAAATAATATTCAATAATTATTGAGGACGAGAGCTGAAGATGGTGAATTAGTTGATATCCAAAAGAATAGTGTTGTCTAAATTCTTGGAGCAACTGAATCGGCACTATTGACTCTTTTTCTTCCGTTGCTGCAGCCGAAGAAGAGCCGAATAATTGACTGGAACTGTTGGATGTGGAAGAAATTGAAGGAATGCGAATATAAGATAAAATTTCCTCCATTTCTTCTATAACTGTAATGATAGGGAAATAGACAGAACTCTCCAGAAGATAATTTGAGGCAGTATCGGCTGCTGACTTATTTGGAAGAAGTTTGTTCTCATGCGACAAAATCTCTTTCCCTAATCCAAGAACTTGCTGGAAGAGGTTGGGAAGCCATAAAGTATACTGTTCAAATTGGTAACGACTCTCTTGGTTACTAAAAGAATGAAAGTAAGAGATGCACAGTATTTAGAGGGATAAAACGCCTTACCGAGGATCAATTATCAACTTTGAGGTATCACGTCGTTGACTGTCTAAGAACTGAACAACTTCGGAGTATCTCGCCTTTAATGGAACCATTCTAAAGAAAAGAAAGAAAAAGATTAGAAATTGGTAGAGGAAAAAACGAAAAACAAGGAAGAATTTCTCTCATACAGCAGATCGACCATTCTCTCAGTCCCTGAATAATCCCAAGTAACTTGAGAAAGATAGAAAATCAAATAATTTCCCTCTTCGCAGAAAGAAATAACTTGATATATATTCTACTTTCATCAATTCTTGAGAAAATCCTTGAGAGAAAGGAGAGAACAATCTTCATAACGAACTCATCTACTGCACCAGACAGATAATTTATGCCACACAGGAATGTGCTACAGAGATGGAAGCAAACTCTGTGACGCCTAGTAATGGTGGCAGAATCGAATTTTCTTCATGCCTTTCGGCACAAATTGGTTCATGTCATTTACCTGTAGATGTAAGATTTCCATAATTTCTGGATCAATTCGACGTCAGTCTGCTTGCTTAACTGTAGGATCAGCAGATTAAATTCCCACATGCGATAGCGGAAAGCAATCTCATACAAAGTAGTTAGGTTGACTAACTGAAACTGTAGTTGATGAATAAACTCTTTCATAATATCTAATTCACGCAAAGTCTTCTCATCGTATCGATCACGAAGGGATGAAGCTTCATCAACAGTACCATATCTCTCATAATCTTGAAGTAAAGACTTTCCAATTCTCTCTTGGTATTCTGTAGAAAGCAAGATTTTAAAAAAGTGAAGGAAGAATGAAAGACACGTACTCGCGACAGCAATCATATCTTTGAATTGCTGAATATTGTCCAACAGATAAGATTCCAAAGATTGAGTTGCGGTAAACATTGTCTTATTGCCTATTGAATTAGAGACACTTGATGACTGGTTCGTTAATGTCTGGTAAGCGATCATCGCACTCGTCAGCGCCTTCTCAATACATTCAATTCGGTATTCAATCGGTAATTCACTAGGATCAGATGCGATACCGCACATCAAATCAATCGCCTTCAAATATTCCGGAGAACGTGGGAACTCAGTACTCCTAAGAGAAAGAATGAGACACAAAAGAAACGAAATCAAGGAAAAACTTACATATAGTACACATACAAAAGCTCAGGATCACGTTCTCGTAAAAATTGTTCAATGTAAGGTGACGTGATAGATAGTAGACGATGCTGGTGTCCTTTCTCCTTCATGGAGTACAGTTTACTGTATAGTAACTCGTGATAGCGAAGATCGGAGCATTTTTGTAACGAATAAGTCAGCAAAAACTGGCTGATCTGTTCCGCGTAGTTATTCGGTAATTGCTGGTACTGATGGAAATCATAGACAGAATGAAGATTGGTTTCAGTAAATAGGATCTGATCGATTAAGATCTCATAACAATGTCGTTGGTAATCCTGCTTCATGGTCTCAGACAACATCATACCACCGTGAAAAAGATGAAAATCTCTCATCAATGTCAATGATTCCTTCGTTGTGACAGAGTTACCGTCATTCACGGTCGTTAAGGCAGTAGCGGAGGTAGGTACAGGAGAAGTAGGGAAGAGTTGATGGTGCTTACTGTACTGCTTATTGGACAACTGATAGGTATCTGCTGATTGAATCGAGGAAAACTTCGAAGCAGTTGAAAGGCATATGTTCACAATGCTTTCCCAACCCAATCGACCAAGAAATAATAAGGCATTACAAGTTTGCTTTAACTCTGACTCATTATTTGTATTGGAAAGATTTTCAATCGAATTCCAAAACTCTGATGCCTTCAGGTAATAATCACAACATTGTTCAACATATTTCATTATCTCTGAAGATGAAGAAGTTGATGACGTTGAAGCCAATAAGACAGTCGAACCTGTTGAGAAATAACCTTGATAATCAGGTAAAATACTTTTCATCTTTAACAATGTAAATAATTTATTTCCTTCAATATAATAAACATCACCAGATGAGAAGTAATAATATCCTTGCTCTTTTAATTGCTCCAAAATGATTTCTGCTAATTCAATCTTATTTGAGGTTAATAAGTGAGTTATTAAATGATACAACTGCTTCTTACAAATGTCTTGAATCTTTGGTAGCAAAACTAAAGATCTAAAGGAATATCCCTTTAATGAAGAGATCAATTCTTTTAAGATAGCATGGGGTAACTTCCAATCTTCAATCGAGCGAACAAAAATATCTAAGACGGAAAATCCTTGCAAAACTCGAGTCAAAAGAAGATACAAATTTCGAATTGAACTATCCTCTAGTTGCTTTGCTCGTTGGAAAAGCGACTTCTCTAAGTTTGGATGATGCTGTCGAGCTTGCTCTGCGATCTGCTGTGTAATGAAAGTTGTTGAGCCATTGGTTGCATCCAATCCTTCCATCATCTTAGCCGCTTGCGAAACAGACGATGAAGATTGTGCTTGATCGACGGGACTTGAAATTGCAGAGGGATAGTAGGTCACTAACAACTCCACCAAATATTCAATCGGCTTTCTTAACTCTTGGAGTAGGAACAGGGACCACACATCAGATAAGAGTTCTTCAGTGCGAGGATCGAAAATGGCTCGGAACCAAATCGGACGTAACAGTCGACTGGCCATCCAATAAAAGGCATCATGAGAAATGGACTTTTGGAACTCGTGAGTATTGCCGACGACTACGACACGATTATCCGCTGCTGTGTGAAGTGCTCCACCGGTGACAGATGGTAGGGCAGCTCTGTAGGAAGGACCAGGATTCAGGGCAAACATTGCTCTCATCGCTCTGACTTGAATCGTTTTCAAGGGAACAGTTGGAGCAAATTCTAACGGTTGAATTGGATTGACGAATCTAGAGCCACACGCATCAACTGGTAAACCCAAAGCTAAACCTAAGCACATCAATGATGCCGGTAAGCTACCGTAAGTGGTAAAAAATTCTCTGACATAATCATCTGTACGAGAATCGTGTTGAATCAAACAACGAAATAAAATATCTGCTGGCCGCAACTTTAATAAAACTTGCAAACCGTTACTGGTTAAGACTAATATTTGTCTCTGAGTGCAGTAGGAATGAGTTGGGAGATGCTGTGCCGCCTGTTCACTCAACATCGCGAGATTCTGAGCATCGATCCGCTCAACTCCCGCTCGAGTTGCAACAGAGCGAAGAACTAATGCATTTGAGTCAGTCAAAACTGCAGAGACTTCACGATTCATATCATCGTCATCATTACCGGGAGTTTTATCGGCAAAGAATGATCCGAGCCAACCAGCTCCGCCTCGGCTCTGACCACCAGCGTGTTGAATAATATTTGGGTAATGATGGTGCGTTTGATCACGAATGTTCATATCAGAAGGAGAAGAGGATTGGTAAAATAATGACTTTAATTTGCTCAAAGAATAATTATAGTATTTTGTACTCACTTCTTTCATATCATAAACCTTTGCTCCTGAGACATTTGATCCTAAAGCGTAGCTAATGCCTTCTTTCAGAGAAAAAGATTGACTTGCATGATGATGAGTTGTATTCGTTGCAACTGAGTGATCACGTTTCATAGAATCCTCAAAGATTCCAAATAATTCATCAGGTTGCTGATTTTTCTCAACAGCAAACAGGAACACACCTTTCGAGGCAAAAGTCTTTCCTAATGACAATTGGCGATTTAAATGTAAGGATGGTAAAGAGCCATTTTCAACATCAGCTGTTGGGGGTAACGTTGGATTAGATGCAACATCTAATATCTCTGGTGAAGGTGGATTTCGAATGTAACTGACTTCAATTCCACGAGGAGAATGATCAACCTCATAGCGATAAAATATCAGAGAAAGATAAATTCTAATACCATTCTTGAGAATAACTAATAAATGTGCTTTCTTTGATTCAGTGAAAGGAATCGGGTACATCGCAATCGGTATGAAACCATCTGACGAGAAAGGGTCATTAAACAGTGAAGCATGTGGAGAACTTTGTGGAGCAAATCTTGAGCTTGTGCAATAACGACGACATTCATCAAATAAATTAAAAGAATTCAAGAAAAAATCGATATTGCTACTCGGCGAAGAAGAAGAGGAAGGTGTTCCACTTGTCGAATTTGAAGGGGTTGGCGAAGGTTGATAAAGATAAAAGCCGTTTAATTCACCTCCTAAAGTAATAGTGTAAACAATATTTCTGGAATTGTCTAGACAAATATCAGTAAACTCATCTAACAAATCACGTTGAGAACGGAAAATTGGTGGTATAATACTATTTAATTTCCAATTCCATGCAAAATGGTTTATCTTGGCACATTTTCTTTGTGGTCCCGTGCCTAAAATTGGCGCCCAAGTACTTTCACTAATTGTATAATCTAATTCATATAAATTTTTATCATTTCCAATCATAAAAATACGTCCCAATTCAGACCCAACAATCTTAATCATCGTAACATTATCGGATGGTAACGTGTAAGCCGTAGGAACAATTTTAATCTGATCAAACGCATCGTCAGCACAGATAGCCAGGAGTACAATATCAACCGGAGTAGCAACAACTAATAAATATTTTACTGAATCAAGAAAAATTCCAGGCTTGGGAACAGTCAAAGCTACAGAAACAATAACTTCAGTAATTCCATCATAGACTTGATAATCCTCTGGTTGATAGTAATTCCAAAGGTATAACTGGTTATCGATTGTTATCCAGACACTGAAAAAGGAGAAAGTTTAACAAAGCAAATAAAAGACAGGGAAAACCGTACCGATTGATTTCAGGAATAATTCCCATGAAAGAAGCGCATTCCACTCGTTCATACTTTTGCATAATTTCAGATGGAAAAGGGATAAAGGGTCCTTTTTCTAACTATTTACACAAAGCGTTAGAATTCACATAATTGAAAGAAACTGCCTACCATAGAGCCAAAGGTGCTTCTGTAAGGTTCTAAATAATAGCGATGACACCCGCCAATATCTGTTCGAAATGGGAATTGATCATACAAATCGGGATGTGCTTCATCACTTCGAAGGTAATCTTGCATGTGACGAACCGCATTTTCAAGATCCTGAGAAAGAGAAGTTCAAATAATTTCAGTTCGAAAGTTCAAGCATATCAATCTAAACTCCTTACCCGAAAGTCTTGCTCCTTATTCTTTTCGCGAATGCTTTTCATCTTCAACTCACTACACACAGATGATACTTCTCTCAATGATGCTTCTTGCCTTGCAAATTACAAGTCTATAATCGTTGCAACACTAAAGAAATCGCAAGCATTCAAATGGTGAGTGGTGGGCAAAGTACCCACCCACCTGCCCCAATATGCCCTTGCCCTACAGAATTAAGCAATTACTTAATAATTTTCTCAGCATTTGCTTTGTTTTGTTCTTTGCTTTGCATCTCGCTTCATAAGAGCGACAGTCATCAAAGAACAACACAACAACACACAAAATCCTCATTGAAGATCAGCAATAGAAGCCACCACTCATCTTCCTAGATATATTATAACAAAGATTTATCTTGCATATAATCTTGTCTTATTTTTTTAGATTGCAATCTTGAATTGGATTTTCAGAAGAAAAAAATGTCGTTTTCTTGGAATGTATTTTTGGTTGTTTCCATTATCTTCTCACTTCTTGGAATTCTTATTCAAGTGATTCCACGCAGCAATACCCCTAGTCATTTGCTTGGACATGCAGCTTTTGCTGTTGATGAATTAATTCCTGCTCCTTTAGTAAAGGATTTGATCGTCATGATGAAGGAGCAAAAGTATTTCCACTCAAACGTCGACCAATCCAAGGCTCAAGGCTTTAAACCAGTCCATGAAGACTTCGGAGAAGCTCAACCAATTGAACCTGATGGAACTTGCAAACACAGTTTATTATTCCCAAATATTGATAAAACTAAATGTATTTTCCCCCAACGTGTTGATGTTGGAAAATTTTTCTTATTAACTGGTGGTTTAGATGGTATTAAAGAAAATTATCATGATTTAATTGATCGTGTAAGTTCATTTGGTCAATATAATTTTGTTGGTGATATGGTAAAATTTCCATTAGTGAAAAAATTATTTAATTCTGAAAAATTTCAAACTGCAGCAAAAAGTGTATGCCATAATTATGATAATAATACAGTATTAGATACATTTCAATTTAATTTTATTATGCAAGTACCAGGGCAAACTGTTGCTGCACATTTAGATTCACCATATTTTTGGGGTGGTTCACGTTTCCAATTCCCACAGTGGTTATTAGTTGCAATGGTATTTTCTGGTTTATTTCAAGAAAAGTTTATTCATCAAATCCAAGTTGTTGGTTATATTCATGAATGGAATGAAGAAGATGCTAAAAATCCGAATCTTGGTGGTGATTTTGTTTATTATTTAACCAATAATGCGAATGAATATGGTATTGTGAACCCTAAAACTGGTGCAGGAACATTTGTTGATGGTTCAAAAGTATTACATGCAGCAAAAGTTTATCGTCCAGATGTGAAAGCGCCACATTTAGATAAAGATAAAGATTGTGTTTTAACTTTTTTACAAGATGAAGATTGGGCAGTATTATGTGGTGAAAATGATGTACGTGGTCGTTATAAAACCCATGATTTAAGAATTTCTGTCGTTTATCGTGCACGTTGTTTTAAAGATCAAGAAGAATCAGATTTATATCAAAAGACGAAAAATACTGAAATGTTTCAATTAGATTATATTATCGAAACTTTTCAAAAAGATTTAATTGAGAAAAAAGGATATAAAGAAAATTATATTAAATCATTATCACGTTTAGATTTAGGATTATTAATTATGGATACATATATTACGTATCCTTTACCGCCTATTGATTTAGCAGTTATTCCATATAATTATTGTGCAATTCCTTTACTTTATCCATGGACAGAAAAATTCTTTTCATTGATTTGTAAGTAAAGGATAATCAAAAGAATGTTACGTGAGGGAAAATTCTTTAAATTAATTTTCAATATTTTAATACAAATCTTTTGTTTTCCTCTTGTGAGTAAAGTCACAGCAGTGTAGTAAGGTTTGCACACAATTCCTCTCGTTCCAAAGTGGTGGAGGGGATACGTGAATTTGTTGCAAGTGAATGTATTTGATTTGGTTTGGTTTCCTTTTTAGTGTCTTTCTTTTTTGTTTTTTTACAACAACCAAACGCAGAATAGCCAGCGTGATATATGAAACATATGAAATGAAGTATTCTATCTATCATAACATACAGTCTTTTGGTTTTAGTGTAGGAGTTAGTAATTTAAAACGACGACAAAAAATTTTCTTTTCATCTCATTCTCATCAAACTCTCACTCTTTAAATCGCTAAAGCTTTTACGTCGACTGATTAAAATTGGAAGATAATAAGATAAATAAATATTTTCCATTACAGCGGTTATCTTCAATCAAATTCTCTAAAATATCATTTTCATTTAAGTTTCCTGATATTAACACTTTCTAATATATCTTCTCTTGTGATAATAAACCTCTTACAGCTACGAAACCTTTTCATCTTAATTTGTTCCTTCACTTCATTGACTAACCAATTCAAACAGTTTTTGTCTTCAAAGAAAGCAAGTCGATTAACTTCTGAAACATTGACTTTTTGTATTGCTTCAATATTCGCTGTCCGATTGCCATACTTGATCCTTGAAGAATAGTTTTGTCGAATACGATCATCAAGTTCAGAAGCATATGAGTGAACTAATCGCATATTGGAAGAAACTAACGGGACCGATATGCTTACATGATGATATTTTCGTACCATTTCCGTTAGAAATGCTCGTCGTTCATTTGCTATCTTACAACCTAATAGCAGTGCTTGATCTCGAACCATTTGAAATAACTGTGACGCAATCATATCTGGTTTCACATTCTCTTTAATCCTCTGATTGTTTAGATACTCCGACTCCTGGCAAAGTACACCCATGATCTCACACACAATTACATAGGCTTCGTCTTTTTCAGCGGCAATTATACCATAGTAATCAAGAACGTGAATATTTTGGATCCCTACGACAGGCTCAAAGGCAGCGATAAGTAACGACAAGTTAAGAACTGGGCTTTCTTCAAAAAGATCTAAATTTTGGAATAAATACTCTGAAAAACTTGTCCCTTTACTTGTATGTTTATGAAGCTCTGTATACAGGGAGTACATATGATTGAGCCATTCCCTATAGATTATGACAATCTCAAAGTCAAAGTCACTTAAATAATTCCGAAACTCGATAAATTTATCAAGAGAAAAGCGATCAAAGGCTTCAGAAGATATTATAATGTTCTGAGAAGTCTTCATACAGTTGTTTAGCCATTGAATTGATTTGTTATGTACAGAACGATTTTCAAGGAAGTGTACAGCAAGCATATTGCTTTTGTTCGGAACGTTACCTTTCGTCACTGGCCAGCAATAGCTCACTGAGGGAAGAGAATCACTAATCTTCTCAATATAGGCATGAATATGCGTTGAACCAGTCTTGTGTGGGCCAACATGCATGATGACTTTTTGCTTGGTCTTGTTCTCATTTCTCTTCTTTTCATCTGTTTCAAGAACTGTTGCTTCACTCTCATTGAAAGAGCTGATTCTTAACAGAAAACAAAAGAAGATAATCCCGAGAAGGGAGAAAACCTCATTCATTACAAAAAACAAAAGGCAAGACTTGAGGAAAAGTAAATTTACGAGAGAAAAGTGTAATTTAACGAAAAGCACTAGTCTCTGATGCCCTCTATGAAAATCTTGAAGAGCTTACAAGAAAGTTGAATCCATTCTACACACAATACTCGATGAGAGCAATTTAAATATCTCACTATATTATCGAAAGGATCTAGCCGAGGGTCCTAGTATCTACCAGTATTAAGGAAGTGATTGTCGACTCGCCAACTTAATTCAAGGACTACTCCAATAAATAACGATTAAAAATCCAAGTAAAAGAGTCAACACTTTATAATCACTTCTATGATACCCCATTTGCATCGGAGGCTTTTTTCCGAAGTTGAAGGATTCTTTCGGAAATATTTCTCCTGTCCATACTATGACTTGGGGCAATTGGAGTTGTGGAAATTTGAGAACGTTGCTTTAATGAAGGTCTCGGCTTGGTACTTTCGTGAATCCCTGGAACTCTTCTTGAAGAAAGATCACTCGTTTGGTTGTTAATATTATTTAATACATCTTCTCGAGTTATGATATCCTTCTTACAGCTGTGAAATCTTTTCATATTTATTTGCTCCTTTACCTCGTTGACTAACCAATTCACACAATCCTCGTCAGTGAAGAAAGCAAGTCGATTAACTTCTGTTACATTGACTCGTTGCAGTGCTTCAATATTCGCTGAGCGATTACCATACTTGATAATCGATGAAAACTGTTCGCGTACTGAAGAATCCATCACTGAAGCGTGGAGATGAAGAAGATTTAAACTCGAAAAAGCGAGGGGGACGGAGAGGTTAACATCGCGATAATATCGAATAAGATCTATCATATAATCTCTTCTTTCATTGGCTATCTTGCAACCTAATAGCAGTGCTTGATCTCGAACTATCTGGAATAGCTGTGATGCAATCATATCTGGTCTCTCGTTCTCCTTAATCTTCTGATTGTTTAGATACTCCGACTCGTGGCATAGAATACCCATGATCTCACACACGATCACATAGGCTTCATCCTTTCTAGCAGCAATGATGCCATAGTAATCAAGGAGGTGAATGTTTTGAATCCCAACAACAGGCTCGTATGAGGAGATCAACCGTGTTACGTTAAGAATAGGAATAGCTTGAAGGAGATCAAAGTTCTTGAATAAATACTCTGAAAAACTTGTCCCTTTACTTGCATGTTTATGAATCTCTGTGTACAGTGAGTACATATGATTGAGCCATTCTCTATAGATTATGACAATCTCAAAGTCAAAGTCACGTAAGTAATTGCGAAATTCAATGAAGTTGTCCAGAGTAAAACGATCAAAAGCTTCGGCAGAAAGAATTATATTTTGTGATGTATTGACACAATTGTCTAACCATTGGAGAGAGACATTTTGAGTCGTGTGGTTCGAAAGGAAGTGTATCGCCAACATATTGCTATTCATTATATTTCCTCGAGGAACAGGCCAGCAATAGTTGAAAGAGGGGAGTTGCTCACTGATCTTGTCAAGGTAAGAATGAATATGTGTTGAGCCTGTCTTGTGAGGACCAATATGCATGATTACTTTTCTTCTTTCGCTCGACTTTCTCCTAGTCAACTCTTTGTTGGAAAGCTTGTTGTGTTCTGTGCTTTGTGAAGGTGTGGTGGCATAATAACTTATGACCCCAATAATAAGCAAACCAATCCATATTAGAAGCAAGTAGCTCCCATTCCCTGTTGAAGCCATTCCGACAAAGAAGAACAACAACAAACTTTCAACTGTAATCGTTTTTTATCTCTCTCAATCGATCGTTTACTTGCTCTTAAAATTGCGTCACTTTCATTGATTTGGTTTAACGTTGAACATCTCTTGCAAATTCTTCAAGCTGTGGGCAATTAGGAGATAGGGGTGTATGGATTTAAGTTTCTTAAGTGGTGGAGAACGAAGTTAGTAATCTCACCGTCCTCCATTTGCCAGGATAGATGAAAATTGGCGTACGGATCATATACCTCCTCATTGGTCTCCTGTCATCATGTGTGACTATTCCAGCGTTAAGGGGTATACAGAATGGAATTAAGCCTATTTCTCGTCCAAAACTTTTTTCTTCTCCTCCATTGAGTTCGGTTGAAGTGAAAAAGGACCAACTCTTCAATGATCCTACTGGCCATGCGCGCTCAGGTTCTAAACAGAGTGCCAAGTCTGTTCTTTTAAGTAATAGTGTCAAGGTACTCTTACGAAATTTACGAAGTATAAATCTGAGAAAAGGAGTAAGTGTCTAAGAATTTCCACCTTTCTATCGACTAACTATTTGGTAGGCAATTCGACTCCTCCTTCAACTATCAGACGAACAATTTAAACTCATCCCTCCTACTCAACTTGGTGCTTTAGCTGAAGCTATTATACGATATCAATCTAATGAATTCCCTGTATTTCTTGAAAAATTAACATCAACACAATTATTAACAAATCAATGGTGTTATATATTACTTCATTTAGCAATAAAATATAATAAAATTGCTACAATGACATGGTTTTTAAAAGAAAAATCAGGCTATTTCTATTATAAAGAAAGTTTAGATCCTGAATTATTAATTGAAGTATTTAACAATTATTTAAAATTACAAGAGATTCAGAAAATAACTGATTTCTATGAATTTTTAACAGAGAAAATTAATATAATGAAACTGAAAAAGCTAAAAATTTTTCAAAATTTTATTTCTAGATTTATTATGGATAATATACATTCTTTAAATGATGATTTAGATCTCCCCATACTATTAAGTCTTTATGAAAAATCTGTTAATTCTTCTTCTTCTTCCAATTCGGCTGCATCGACTCCTTTAGATAATAGAAGTTCCGAGAATAATAATACACCACAATATTTAGATCCTTTAGTGCCTATATGGATTGATCCAGACTCTCCAAGTGCAACAAAAGCATATGGAAGAAATTTAGCTGGAACAAAGCATGAGGAATACTTATTCTTTAATGCTATTTTACAACGATGTTATTTTACGAATAATTTTTCTTTAGCTTTTTCTTCATGTCAAATGTATATGAGAATTAATCAATTGAATTATTTTTCCCCAATTGATTTAAAAACAGAGAAACAACAATTACCTGAAACCACGCTTTATTATGTCAAGCTATTTACCTCTCTTCTCTCGATGTACATCCATAAACTTGAATTAGAATCTTCTTTGCCTCCAATGGAGAGGTTGGGTTATTATGATCGATATGATAGCTTTATGAAGAGGCAGGTGTTTAATGTAATGTTTCTTGAAGCTGATTCTACCAATCCTGTACTAAGCAATATGATTTTTCGGTATCTCTTATTAGTGGAATTGGTGAAGCAAACTGAAACGCTTCAAGTTAATACATTGAACGAAACTTTGTCAAAATCGAATCTATTAGAAGCAAATTCGAAGAGAAGAAGGGGGCAGCAGCAGCTACATATAAAAAATGAGGAGAACACAGCAGGTGAACTTGATAGCTGGAGTGATTATGACACCCCAGCGTCTAGAAGCTTCACGATCTTTTGTTATTTTGAAAGATTACTTGTCTTGGGCCACGAGTTCGATGTTTTGTCATTGAGTTTATTAAATAAATACTTCAAAGGGATTGTTCTCTCTGATACTTCTAATTCGACGAAATTATTTGAAATCAAACGAAACATCACAACCAACGAAGTTCAAGCAATCACACTGCCCAATAATCAGTCAATATCCAGCTTTGCAATCGACAGTTCTTCGATCCTAACTCCTGTCCTCGCAAAGACGCAAGACGTCGATAATGGAGAAACAGCTCCTAACTTACTGAGGATACCTAGGGTATTTGCCACACAAATTTGTGACTATTACATGAAAAATAATCATTATATACCGACTGAAATCCAGCAGTATGCTTTAGTCGCGTAAGTTCTCTCTGAACTTCTTTTTCTTTTAGTTTCTAACATTTTCTTTTTAGGAACGATCGACTTCATGAAACGAATCTTTATATTCCTCCAAAACATCAAATGGAGGGAGATAGGTTAATAAAGAGTTCAAAATTAAACTCTTTACTCACAGAATTGTATAATTTCTGTGAGGAATGTGGATCATTCCAAGAAATTATTCATAAAGGTATTTCTGTGAGTATTCATGCGGCTTTATTCAAAAGACAGATTCTCGCGACTCGAGAAGGGATTAAAAGATTACAAAGTTCAATTAATCGATTTATTTCTGATTTATTTCATTCTGATAACAATCTCTTTCGATGCAATGATGATATTCTCACTATTATTGATTTTACCACAGTAAGTTATACGTAGAGCCTTAATCGCACACTAACCGTGTTTTTTGAGCAGTTTCTTGCAAGATACTATCGGAAATATGAAGAAAGCTCCAAGAAAACAGCATTTTATCTCTTGTGGTCCACAATCTTTCATCTTTCCTTTTCTGTGAGTCAAAGGAAGGTTAAAACGCTTGAAGATTCATCTGCCTTGTCTCATTCTACTTCTTCGAAGAGCTATTCGTTTGATTTGAAGGTTAGAATCTTTTATATTCGTTTCATTATATTGTGTCATTGCTTTCTCTTTGCCATTCTCGTGTAGCTATTATCTGAAATGTTCCATTATGGCTTAGAGGAAAATCTCAAATCTAGTTTTGAGAAGTTAGTGATCCCTCAGGTTTCTTCTTCATTGATGTCCACTGCCACCGTGAATGATTATAAAAAGTTTGCCTCTTTGCAAGACTCTCGAAAGATTATATCTACACCGATAATACCTTTCCAGCCGCCACCACTGCTTTCATCCCCAAACCCAACTCCTCTCATTGTATTGGCATCATCTTTAAACAAAATAGTGGTCGATCGTCTGGCGAAGTACTCTGATCCAACGGCAGCAATGAAGACTCAATATTATTTGCATCTTCTGAATCATACTCATAACTACATCGAGAGACAGTTTAAAGCCTTTGATGCTTATGAAGTTGATTTAAAAGTTGAAAATAAAGAAGAAATTCCTGCAATTATTTATGCTGGAAGTCATCTTTTGGTAATTCGTGCGTTATTACTTCTCCCTCGATATTCTTATAACGGAGAATTACGAGAATTGATTTTAAGTCTATTAAGCCAAGTTGAGGAAACCCTCAATGAATTAATACAATCCCCATCTCCAAGTTCAATCCCAATATTGAACAAGATATTATTTAATATTAAATTATTAAGGTTCGGATATCTTTATATTGATCATCAGAATGCTCCTGTGATTGAATTTTATCAAAATATTACCACGCCCCCATCACTACTTCCCTCATCATCCTCTTTATATTCTTCCTCATTAAAAGAACTTACATTGCAACAAAAGAATGCATTCCTTGTCTATTACATTGCGTCTTTATCAAATCAAAATAATTTTCAAGCGAGTAATAGTGTTGCTCGCACTCCTCTCGAGGAGAAAAATGACGATGAATCAATCAATTACCTACCTGATAAACATCTTTTTCAATTTATTGAAACTTATTTTGATAATCAATTAATGATTAAAAATTATGAAATGTGGCCAATTCTTCATAATCTTATCTTTCAAGTTTGTATACAGTATTTAAATTTTCAACAAAGAAAGAATATTAGTAATAATGATACACTATTAAATAATAATACTGGGTCTGTACAATCTAGAATGATGACGAAAGAAGAAGGGATTATATTAGATCGATTACTTTATTTTATGAATTATTTGAAAAAACAAAAGATTGTAATTTACCCGAAAGTTCTACGAGTAGTCAGTCATTATTATCTAAATACAGTCAAGCAACTGCCGAAACATCTTCAAAAGAATTTCTTAAATCAAAGGACTGCTAATAAGACAGACATTGATAATGGCTTGACTGAGAGGAAAAACGGAAGGATTGGAGATCATGCAAATTTTAATCTGACAACAATCAATGAAGAAATAGAGGATGAATCCTCTGAGATATCGATACAATCACCCAATTCAGGAGAGAAAATAGGACCATTTTATACGAAATTATTAGAGTTTCAGCAAGCATACAAATCTTATTTAAATGAAAGACCTAATCTTTATCTTCAATATCAGAAGAAAGAGGAAGAGCGGGTAGAAGAAGAATATTTGAATATTTGGAAGAAATCCTTTGAGAGGAGAGAGATGAATTCCTCAGCTCCTTTGAACATGGAACCAAATCAATCATTGGTAGAAACGTTCTTCCAAGAATTAAATGAAATTCTCTTAATAGATTGTGTTGGGCTTGAATCCTTCCTTCATTTTAATCCTTGATAAGTGGTTAAATTGAAGCATGATTAAAGAAGGATTGATCATCAACATATTTTTATCGAACCTCATTGAATCATTATAAATAACACATCTAGAATTTGATGAGTGTTTTTATCGACCACCATTGATTCTATCCGAACCTTCTCTAGCGCGGATTGTGGAGTAGAGAAGAATAGAAACGACAAAAGCCAAAAGGAATGAAAACAATTTTTTTTGTCTTTAATAATTAAAGAGATGCTATTCATGATTGGAAACAAAGGAAAAAAGTTGACAAGCTAACAATAAAACCACGGAAAGATCCCGACAAATTGATCGATAAAAATCAGACTTCTTCAATTAATCATCATCAGTTATTGGTTTCCCCACCGTTACCCTGAAAACTTTCGCCTTTTATTTGAACCTTGATCAGGATTTATATCATCTCCAGCATCAGCACTACTTGTACTATTAAGAACAATTTCAGGAGCTTTTGATTCAGTAGCTGCTTCAACTGAAGCAGATTTTGCAGCTGATCGACTATGCTTCTTACTTGCTGCATTATGAGCACTTATGATCGCACACGACCATAAAGCTTGACCAACTCTCTCAGCATTCCATCCTAATTCACTTCCTTTATTTATTAACGCATTTCTCATATTATTATAAATAGGCATCGTATACTCCCGACCATCATTCGTTACACTCTCAATGACTTCGTCAGCCATAAATGGATATCGATCTGGATATAATATAGCAAAAATTGCACTAGCGGTAGCAACACCAACACCACGCAGTTTCATTATCGAATCAAATGCTTCTTCAATTTCACCTAATTGTAAAAAACGAAAAGAAGTTGTCGATGCATCGATCACAGAAACAGATGTATTACTTTCGACTAGTTTCTGTAATGGACGTGATTTTCCACGTGTTAATTTCCATTTCATTAATTGTGCTAATTCAGAATGTTGTAAATATGGTGGTGTACGTGCATTAATTAATGGTGGTAATTCATGATGTATAAAATGATCTATTTCAATTAATTCAGGTTTTTTCTTTTGATTCGCTACAATCTGTAATGCCTCTTGATAACTTTGATCGTATTGTTCCCATTCTGCTACTGTTGAAGGTAAGGATATCGATTTTTCAAATAATTCTTTCGCAAAAGAACTTCCTTTTCTCTCTGGCATCTTCTCTCCCTCAAGTTTGAACTGCTTTTGTCTATTTCGTTTTGAATTGGTTGTGAGTGAGTCCCCAATAATACTTCTCCCACTGATGAAAGGGATGCTCTAATTCGAAAAAAAGGCTAACAAATCCGAGTAAAAGAGATACTTCAATCAATAGGCAATAAAAGGGAGTTGAACTCTTTTTTCACACAAACCTCACTCAATCTCGAAGATACTAAACTTCAACAAATGAAAGTTACCAAAAGATATTGTAATTCAATTTGAAATGAAAGTTATACTGAAAGGTAGAATTAATATGAAAAGTAGGTCAGAAGCTGAAATCTCTTCGGAAAATGAACGTATGTATATGGGATGAGTTCTCGTCTAACTCGAAGCTGCTTGAGTTGCAGGATATAACTTCAGCCTGTCTAACTTGAAAATTTGTTCAATTGCTTTTGTATGGTGGTCGTCACAGTTTCACATGAAGTGAAAGATTTTACGCTGTTCCTGCAATTCCAAAAAACTCTGTCGTTATTTTACGATTCAAACGAAAATACGAGACATCTGAAATACGAAAATCCGAAATACGACCAAATTTGTTTCGTTTCAAACAAAAAACCTTCACACCTTCGCCAATTTCTTGAGACACTTCTGAGAGTTTATCTCTCCCCTTAGATACCCCTTATATTTTTACGAGTATTGTAAGTCTCAAATAATTTAAATTTTAATTCAGGTAGTTT
>VKHI01000001.1:505420-530272 GCA_015145745.1 Poterioochromonas sp. DS
CATTTCAAACTCGTTTTTTGAAAAACTAAAGATTATTAAAAATCGCATTGACGTCATATCTTATCTTTTGATATAGGAGATGATGAAGTAAGAGGATGATGAATGATACAATACAATACAACACAATACATATACTACTACTACGACTAACACATACTACACATACTACACATACTACACATACTACACATAGACAAACGACAAACAACAAACAACAAACGAAGTTAATCTATCAAAGGACAAGTTAATAACACTCCTCAAGTTTACCCTGTTTTTGTGAAACTCTTTCTATTCATACAGATAACTTCAACGATGATACATATTGTAACAATATTAATTAGTTTATCAAGCATTATTGCTTTTAGATTACCAAGTAATGTGAATAAACCTTATTCATCAAAGATTACCTCGAAATGGATTCTTAATGATGCTTCTTCACCACCGCAAACGAAACCACAAAACCTTCAAGCATTACCTGTCATTGAGGAATATTTAGCACAGACCGAACCAGGATTAAAGAAAGCAATGCTAGGAATGTTTCGTGCCTGCAAAGAGATCGCCTATAAGATTCGCACTGCCTCCTGTGATCGTATGGCATGTTTCAATGACTTCGGTGATGAGCAGTTAGCCATTGATATTCTTGCAAATAATGTCATTTTCCAAAATTTGAAAAATGCTGGATCTGTTGCTATTGCATCATCTGAAGAGAATCCTACTGAAGGTAAGTTATCGAAGTCTCTACATTAGTCAAACCTAACCTATCTCCACAGAGCCAATGGGAGGCAAGGGATACTCTGTTGCTTTCGATCCTCTTGATGGTAGTTCAGTGATTGATACTAACTTTGCTGTAGGAACTATTTGGGGTATTTGGGAAGGAGATCATCTCACAGGAGTCTCAGGACGACAGTTAAGAGCTGCTGGTATCGCCGTCTACGGTCCACGCACTACCATCACAATGGCAGTGGATAGCATTCCATATGCACATGAATTTCTATTAGTTGATGATTTTTCTGCTAATCATGGACAATGGATTAAATCCAATGAATTTAAAAGTATTGATGAAGGTAAATTAATTGCACCAGGTAATTTACGTGCAACACAAGATAATCCAGGATATAATGAATTATTCTCTTATTGGTTGAAAAATCAATATCAATTACGTTATACTGGTGGTATGGTACCTGATGTTAATCAATTATTAGTGAAGGGTAAGGGTATTTTCTTAAACGTTGCATCAAAGAATACAAAAAGTAAATTAAGAGTATTATATGAAGTTGCACCAATTGGGTTTCTAGTAGAAAAAGCTGGTGGTAAAACATCTGATGGTGATAAATCTGTATTAGATATTATGATTCAGAATACTGAACAAGTATCACAAGTTGCTATGGGATCACAAAGAGAAGTTGAAAGATTTGAAACATTAGTTGGAAAGAAATATATCCAATAAAAATAAAATAAAATAAGTAATATTAAGGAAACTAAATCCATAGAAATATTCTAACAAAGAGATTGATCATTTGTTCTTCTTCTTCTTCTTCATCATGACATCTTCCTTCATTTTTTTTCATCTGTATTGTCTCTCTTCTCTTCTCTTTGCTTCTCTCTACTAACTACCTAACAATAACAACATAGAGCAAACGGTTGGTATAATAATTAATAATCAAAGTAATTGTTTTGATCATGTCGAATTTACTTCATGAATTAAGTTTCTTCATACTCAAAGACAAGGCAAATATTGCAAGGTATCGTAAGTGCTGTTACTTTCGAGTTCAGCCTAAGGGTACGCAAACTTAATCAATCACACTTTCAGCAACGGATGTCTTGGCTCCTATAAGGATGAAGAACGCAGCGAAATGCGATACGTCTTGCGAATTGCATAGCCAGCGAGTCATCAAAATTTTGAACGCATCTTGCACTTCAGTTATTTCTCTACTGATATGTGATACTATATTATTAGCGTATTGAGCGAACAATTAAAAGCAAATGTACAACTTGTTTACTTTACTCAGTGATAATATCAATCCTAATTCATTTCTCTATCTATCTTTGAATTCTCTTTTGATGAATCATTTATTATTGTGACATATCATAATCCATATCAATTGTTCTTTAAGTCGAGTAGTTTTACTTTCATTTCATTTGCTATCCGCCCGACAACTTCGAAGAAGTCTATCAGCCAGAATAGAGACGAAATTGAAAGAGAAAGCAAAACTAACATCCAAACGAATGAAACAAAGAAAAAGAAAGAAAATGAAAATAGCAACACAAGCAACAATCATTCACCAATTAAATTTCCCTCAACTGACAATCAATCGAAGAAAAAAAAAGTTGAGAACAATCAAGAAGAGAAAGAAAAATAGGAATTAAATACTAACCACATGAATATTTCAAAGCAAGGAAGAGGAATCACAGCAAATATCAGCAAACAAGAAGGAGTAATCGCAATTGGGCAGTTGAGTATGTTAAAATATGTTTCTACGATCTTAAAAAATGCAATTTATTAGGGAAGAAAGAAGGAATTTTTTAATTCCACGGCAAAAATTTCAATATTGGAGGTATTTCAAGAGTTTACCATTGGTTAGGAATGTTGTTCCAAGCAGAGGCATTGGCAGGCTGCTTTGGTTCAGGGATAGGTAAACCAGAAGGAGTAGGATTAGCATCAGTCTGAACTTGAGATCCAATAGGAGCAGGAGCAGCTACAGGAGCGGTAGTGGAGTACTTGGCACCTGCTGGAAGGATAGCAGCAATGTCGAAGGCGGAGTTTGGTGGTAAGAATTCACGAGTCCATGCTTCCTCCTCCTCTGCGGTAGGCTCAGGAACAGGAGGACGGGCCTTGTTGCTACCATTAGCCCAGGTTGGCTTTCCACCACCACCTAGCACCATTCCTGGGGGAGCAGCGACACCATTCTTGCCATTGGTCTTAGCAGTCTCTTCACCAGCACCATTGGCAACAGCAGCAGAATTCTCGCTACTACCCTTGAGCTTAATTCCAGCAGCAGCGGCAGCAGCTTCTCTAGCGACTTGAGCGGCATCAACACGTTCAATGACCTTTTCGATGTGCTTCTTGGTTTGTTCAACAGCCTCAGGAGTACCAACAACGACAATATTTGGATTAACGGAGTCGGCGTCAGGGATGTGCACAGAAACTTTGTAGTTGTTTTGGATATGCTTAATCTCAGATCCTTTTGATCCAATGATATAGTTGTAGTAGCTCTTTGGGATATCCAATTCAGCATAGGTTTGGCCAGGATGAGTGATAGGAGTAACGTAGTACTTGGTAAGTTCCTTGATTAAAGCACGAGTTAAAGAAACCTTCTCTCGTTGACCAGCTAATCCGATCTTAACCTTTGGAATACGACCGTCTGGGCCAGGGGTCTTGGCAGCAGCAGGAACAGTGATCTTCACGCCAGTGTGATTGTTAAGAGCACGAATGACAGATCCAGCCTTACCAATGATATCAGGAAGATACCTAAGATGGAAAATCAAATGAGAATGAAAGTACATTTCCCAGATCCGACTTACTTGTGATGGACAGCAACATAACTCTCTTGGAAATCATCGGCAGCAATTAAAGTAGCGTATCCCTTGGCAATTAATTCGTTCAAAGCATGAAGAGCTTTCTTAACAGCTTCAGCAGGTCCGGTAACACTGATGGTAACGTTTCCAGAGCTTTCCTTCTCAGTCTTAGGCATGTTGATAGTCGCGCCAGAAGCTTCTTGGATGGCGATCTTGGTGATACCCTTAGGACCAATCAAAAGACCAAGCTTCTTGGCATCAACAACAAATTCCTCGGTGACAGTTTCGACAACAGGAGCAGGTGGTTCTTGTGGCTCTTCAGCCTTAACCTCCTCCACTTCTGGAGCATCAGGAGAAGCCTCATCATCAGAATCGGCCTTCTTTGGCTTGCTCTTGCGCTTATCCTCAACAACAGCCCAACCATCGAAAGGAACAGCAGCTGGAGCAACTTCCAAGTCACTTTCAGGGGTCTTTTCAACGGCCTTAGGTGCCTCAACAACAGGAGCAGGGGCAGCAGCTGGAACTGGCTTGGTTTCAGTCTCAGTAACAACAGTGACCTTCTTGCCACCTTTCTTTGGAGGAGTGACTTTCTTGGTCTCAGGCTTCTTGACCTCTTTCTTAGGCTCTTCCTTCTTCTTCTCCTCCTCTTTGGTCTCTGGCTTTGCTTTAGCTTCAGCAGCAGCTTTAGCATCAACCTTAGACTTCTTCAAAAGAGCCTGAGCATTCTTGGAAGGAATGATAGCGTCGCTGGCAACAGAGTCATCATCATCAGCTTCATCTTCACCCTCATTCGCAGAGGAGGTAGCGAGACTCTCAAACTTGTTCTCAGGTTGCTTAGGAGCCTTAGCCTTCTTTGGCTTGGACTTCTTCTTTTTGGCAGCAGTTGCGACAGGGGCAGCAGCAGGGGTAGAAACAGGAGCAGCAGCGACAGGAGCTGGTGCAGGAGCTGAATGAGAAGAATGAGAAGACTTGGAGTGAGTCTTCACTGGTTCCTCTTCACGGCTCTTTTTTCCTTTGGAACCACCAAGGACAGTAAAAAGAAGAATACCAACAACTGCCGCAGCGACAGCAATTAAGATAGAAGGATCAACCTCAACCATTTTTCAAAAAAGGAAATACGTTCAAAGACAAGCAAATTAAAGGGTAAAGGAAATGAAATGAACTAAAGATGAACTGATTGGGATGTCAATCCTTCTTTAAGTTCCTGTTCTTTTAGTAAAGGTGTTGTAATTCAGTTATTCGTTAAGAGAGTTTCGAATAAAAAAAACCTTTTGAAATTCGTGGCACGGACGAAACTCGAAATTTATTCAGTTAAACTCTAATTAGTGTGATTATAAGTTCAGATTTTTCTTGATGCATTTTCTTGAAAACTTGAGATTTTTTGCCGCGTGTTTTTTTATTGCTGCTGCTACTTTCCTGCTGCAGTGCTGAATATGGAAATAGAACTATGTCCTCATTTAGCAAGAATATTATTCTTGAAGGAATAACTGGCTGAAGAGAAAGAGAACTATGACATCAAACTTACCACAATCTGATCCAAAGACATTTAAAATCCCTTCTGGGTTTGAAGACTTTGTGAGTAATTCAGAAGATCTCTTGAAGGAATTTCAGTCATATCAAGATATTGAAAATGAGGATGAAGTCTCATATAGTATTTACTTTGATGAGTTTTTCGAGACCAATCTCAATCCATCCAGTTCAGAAAAGCAGATTTCACATAGCTTAAAGACTTTAATAACTTTCAAAGAGATCATCATGAGACTTATTGAGCGAGAAACGAGTCATTATATCTGGTTTCTTGAACACTTCCAATTATTGCCTGTAATCAAGTTAGATTCTGCAAAGAACAGGTTGATCCCGTCACTTCGAGGCTGCACGTCTGTCGGTGAAAATATTGAAGACGAATGGTTCATAGTGTACCTGTTGATGAAGATCTCTGACTCGTTTCCTAACGCCTCAATCCAAGTGAGGGATAATGACGGAGAGTTTCTACTAATTGAAGCAGCAGACCATGTTGACGATTGGCTGACTCCTGATACTTCAAAGAATCGTGTTTGGATAAGAAATGGGAAGATTCATATCATTCCGAATCATTTGCTTGTTAGTCGTGTAAAGGCTGAGGTTGATCTGTGGGCAGCGCTGAACTGCTTAATAAATCCAGCCGATCTTCCTTCCTCTTCCTCTGCAAGTGATACTCCTACCATAGCCAATCATCATGTTCAAAATGCAATTGCGCAGAGAACAACAAACATTTACCCTCAAAGGATATTCGCATTGGATCACTACTCTTTGTGCATTTTACCATGTTGGATTGCACACCTCCTTACCAACATGCCTCAACTTCTTCCCATCGCCATTCATTATTTTACTCAAACAGAATCTGCAAAGCTTTCTTCCATGGTGAGTAAAGTTGATATCGGGTCCTTAACTTCTACTACATCTTCTTCAGATGAAAGTAATGAGGATAAATTAAGTCCTGACTCACTACAATTATATTCCATTCGTTTTTCAAGAATATTATATGCCAAAGCAACTTTTAAACAAATTAAAATTCCTAAGAAATATCATCATTATATGAGAAGAATACAACGAAGTAACTCATCTAAAGTTATGAAAGCTTTTGATTTAGGTTGTCGTATAATGGCAGGTGTTGATATTGCTCTTTATCATGAACAGCAAGTTTCTCATTCACAGATACAGAATACCTTATTACAGCAAGTTTCTGAGAATAATAAGACATTATTATCATTTTTACATTCCTCTAATACTGCTAATAAAGAAGCAGTAGACAAGGTCCTCTTATTATCTAAAGAGCAGCGAGAAGGAGTGATAGTTGATGAATATTTTAAAGAATTACAACAATTTACCCACACTGAAACACAAATATTACCTAGAGTGAAAAAGATTCTTGAAAGAGGAGTTCCAGTCGATGTGACATCTCCTTACACTTCCATAACAGAGGATGCTGACCCCGTAAAGTTATTTCAGCCACTATTGAAAGCATTAGGTGGCAATGGAGAAAATGAATCGTTACGAGTCGATAAAGAAGAATGGCTTTATCTAACACCAGAAGAATTTGATAAGGAGATGCTTCAAAGAATGAATCTAAGTAGTACTGGACAGAGTTTGAAGAAGGAAGATCACAAGAAAGTGAACGAAAGAAAGGATGAAAGGGAAGCAAAGAAATCGGACGTTGAAAATATTCAAGAAATATTTGAAGAATTTAAATCATTTTTAAATCAAAAATCAGATTATGAAGGGATAACACCTTCAAGAAAGACTTCGATCAAGGCTGAAAATAAGAAAAGTGAAAACAGTGATAAACAAGAAATAAAGGAGAAGAAAGTGAACATTGTTGAACCCATCACAGAAATTGAAGATGTTGATATGGGTGCGATTGAATCGCTATTGGCTGAAGCTACTCTCATAGAAAAGCAATCAGAACAGAAAGAAACTGGGGAAAGAGAAAGCAATGAAGCAATTGCAGGAGTTGCTCAAAAGTATCTCAGCATTGATTCCGGAATTGATAATGAGGCGATTGAAAGGGATGTTGACTCAGATGATGAAGATGACGAGGACTTGAACAACAGCGATGCTGAAGATTCGGATGATGCAGAAGAACTTGAGATAGAAGAAGATGATGAAGCCTTTGGTGAAGGCGATTATTCGATATCAGATTATCAAGTAAGTGTCCCCTGTGATTTGAACTTTCTAACCACCTCTAATCTTCTCTTGTTTAACAGACCGCAATGGATGCAGAACTTTCACAAATGCCTGCCTTTCAAACAAGTCAGAGTCAAATGAAAGACCTTCTGAGAGAACTACGAGAGGAAAGTGCGACAAAAGAGAAAATGACAGCGTTAGATGAGGAAGGTGATAATGAGGAAGATGGAGAGGAATTTGAAGACATGGAAGATGATGAATTACAATTTGTAATGAATATGTTACAGGCACAAATTGAAGGGCTCGGCACAAATAGTGGTCCATACCAACAAATCATGCAGCAACTAGGATTATCACTAGGTCATTCAATTAATCATTGAAATTGATTCAGAACTCTAAATCTTAATACAACCGTTGTCTTTTGAAGCTTGAATTGTTGTTATTACACCATATTCGGCCAACGAACTACAGAACAACAGAAAGAATTGAAAGAGTTGATTTGATTTATGGAAAGAGAAACGAATAACTCACTGATGTTACAGGTGATAAAGAGACGCGATTGCTTGGATTTATTTGCCTCTGTTATCATTACAACAAGATTGTATCTAAAGGAACCGGTGATTGATAACAAACCACATACCAAAGAATCGAAGAAAGAAGTGGTTTGTAAAGAAAAATATGAATGAAGGTAAAATGGAAATTGTTTTCTTTCAAGTTAAATTATTTGATTCAATAGCATCACAACAGAGACATTTTGGAAGATTTAGAGGGAAATAAATGATAAATAAAACGTGATGTGGAATCATACAGAAAGACAAATATCTCACAAAAAGGAAAAGAAGGGTAACAAAAGCAAATTAAACTATTTAACTAAAGCTCAATGACAATATATGTAAAACAATAGGAATGAGTGGATTATTTATTGATCACCATTATAATAGGGATGACTCATGATACATTGTTTCCTGACTTTCAATGCTTGTTGAATAATTTCAAAAAGCTTTGGAATAGTAATAGTAACACCAATAGGGAACTTAACACACTCTGAGCATTCATAGCTTGTCATGCATTTGAACGATAAAGAATTATATTGCTTAAAATCATCGATAATTAAGTCTTTATTTAAATAGGAAGAATTCTTTCCACGAATGTTATGTCGAAGCTTCCATCTACGTGACGTCGTGTGGTTACGATATAGCAATCTATCATAATACTCCTTAGCATATGGTCGAAGAATCTTGGAACATTTTGAATCTGAGTTCAATGAAGGATGAATAGTATTTTCCAACGACTCCATCCAAGTATAATGAATGACATCAGATCCTTTAGTGAATCGATCAAAGAAATACCATCCATGAAATAACCACGGATAAACCTCAATTAAGACAGAGCAAGGTTTCATGAATACAGAATTTGTAAAGGCTGCACCATGTATTCCAACCATTATATCTATCTCTGAAGCATCTTTTAATTGATCTTCAAAGCTTTTCCCATCAAAACTCATAACCTCAAAGTTCACCTGTGACGAGAAAAATCTACGATGGAAAAAATACTTGACAAGATCTTCAGTATTTAGTATCGATCTAGTGGGACGGGTAACGACTGCTAAGCGGAGGTTATTCTGAAGTATCTTCTCTTTCTCTCCATAATAGTGACATAGAGAACGATTCAAGAGAAGATTGCTCATTAACAGAGCATCTGAAGCGTGGATAAAGTTAAAATCTGTCCGACCTAAGCGTACCAAGTGCAGTTTGGGAACTATTTCTGGTGGGAAACTCTCAGAAACCAGAATATTATCACCGATAACTTGATTTAACTGTGATGTAATCCGATGAATCCAGGTTTGTTCTTGATCTAATAAATTCCATAATAGAGTCATTGATTCATTCAACATTAACTTTTGAAGGCAGTTATGTTCATAAAAGCGTCTTTGCCATACAAGTAAGGAGAAGAAACGGAATATTACATCAGCGAAGTGAGGGAAGTGAGCTAACCAAGGATTATAGAAGTGCTCATCTCCAGTCACTGCAAAAACATGGCGACAACCTGTGTGTTGAAACTCTTGCTCAATCTCTGGGCCAAGCAATGCTTGAAAGTATTGTTGAATGTCTTTGGAGTGATTTTTGTCACTTTCTATCCATGAGTTCATACAGGAAGGATGTTTCACATCAACTTTGATCTTTCCAAGAGCTTGGATTACCTCTGGAATAGTTCTTTGTGAGATCACAGAGGAAAGAAATTCCGTGATCAAAAGCCAAATACTGGCGATTGTGATGATGATAATCATCATCACAATTTTTCCGTTAGTTAATGGAATCCACGTAAATCTACGGAAAGAGATCCAAATAATTACGACGTCAATTTACGGGATTGGATTCCAGTGGCGGCAACATTTCATCAGTAGGGTAGGGGGACTGTATATTTGCGAGAGGGTTCGCCAACATTTATTTATTAAATTTCTCAAGAACGAGGATTCAAAGGAAAAGAAAGATGGATGATTGAGGTAAAATCCTTTGCAACATTTTCATATATAGTTATTTTTCTTTAACGGACAAAGGATTTTTTGATTACTTAATCTTTTAAAAATTATTTTTCCTCGTTCGAAGTTCATGCATAGCATCTATTGGTGAAGTCACACCTAATATTTCCTGAATTTTACTTTTTCGGCATTGCATGAATAGGTTAAATCGTAATTCTTCGGCAATCGTTGAAGGAATTGTTGGCTTTCCCTGTGCTCTCAATTCTTTAATCTGTTGATATTTTTCTCCAATTGTCTCAGAATCAAGAGAATTGAGAAATCTGAAGTTACTCTCTGTGTATTCGTGAGCACAGAAGACTTGTGTGTTGCCAGGCAGAGAAGCTAACTTATCCATATTAGAAAGCATTTGCTCTGCTGTTCCTTCAAAGAATCGACCACAACCACCAACAAAGAGAGTATCTCCAGAGAATAAAATTGGATCCTTTGACGGATCACTCTCATTGTCTATGACGTAGACCACATGACCTGCTGTGTGACAAAATGTATTTAATACTCGAATCCGCAAGCTTCCCCATCGAATGATATCCCCTTCGCCGACTAATTGCGTCGCACATGGTATTGGTTCAAATGAAGTTGCAATAAACTGTAAAGAAGGGATGTTCTTCTGAAGGAATTCATTGCCCCCAACATGATCACCATGTTTATGTGTGCAAAGAACAGTTGTTAATTTCCATTTATTCTCCTTTGAAGCTTGATAAATCACTTGTCCATCACCAGGATCAACTGTTAAAGCATCACCTGTTTCACGATCAACTAGGAAATATCCATAATTATCTTGAAACATAGGCACTGCGAAAACATCAGCAACACTATTAGGAGTACTTACTAACATCTTTCTTGGGATAGACAAAGCAAAACTTCTTTGGTTGATAAAGATGGACGAAGTGACTGTGAGAAAGAGATAAGATGTTGTTCGAAGAAAACTTCGCATATTTATAAGGGGAAAGTCTTAACAATACATATATTCCTAATTCCTAATTCCTAATGACCCAAATAAAGAATGAAATCTCATCACGAATCAATTAGACGAGCATGTCTGATGGATTTCCTTTTCACCTGATGCTTTGGAACTAGAAGCGTCCAGCATCGAGGGTGAAGAAATATTTTTGCGATTTCTTGAATTTTCATCTTTAACAATAACGACAAAAATGAATTCTTTGACCGTATGACTCGAGTAAGTTTTGATTCGAAATTCTAAGAGTCTTTTTTGACTATCACCCCTGTATACAATAATAGACCCAAAATTGACTCGTCAATGAATAACTATGCTCTGCTCATAATCTTTTTGCGACTTTTAAAGCTTTGTCCTCCCTGAACTCTCTGATCTGTATCAGTCCTGTTCTTTCCTTTGCATTAGTTCGAAGCTAGAATGTCAGAAAATGTCAATCCTCTCGTTGAACCTTTGCCTTTAGATCCATATTACATGTTTTGTCGCTCAAATGTGTGTGAGAAGATCAAACTCTTCACTGGCACATGTGTCGTCACTTTGTTGATTCTCGTGATTCTTGTTGGAGTTGCTTTGCAGTATTCTGTCTTAAAAGCCCATCCTGCTGTTAACTTCATCCTTCTTTTCTTAGCATTGCTCTTATTAGCATATGTTGAAGCATTGCACTATGCGGTTGTTGCGGTAGAGAAATGGGATATGAGCTTATATGCTGAACGCTTTCCTCGTGCGGCAAAATGCCATTCATTAGTGGATACTCCAGAGAAAGTGAAGAAATTTCTTGTTGGAAGACAATTCTTTGTTATTTTTGTTGTATTTCTCATCGCAGAGATTACAACCTTCCCCAGTGAGTGACTCTTTCCTTTCTTTTCTTATTTCACTAATAGTTTCCGTATCAAAGGCATTCCGAGCGATTTTGCTGGTATGCCCTCTATTTTAGTACTTATCTTAGTCCAAACTGGTTTGCCTGGTGTTGCATTGACCCTTACTGTTGGTCAATTAGTAAGTGATCCTCCCTATTCTTTGAATGATTCTTTCACTCTTCATTCCTATCTATAGATTAGTCAAATCTTTGTTGAAGAATTCACATTACAATTTTTAAATTTATATGGTTGTGAATTTGTTATTCGTTTAAGTTTATTTGCTGAATGGATAGGAGTATGTAATTTTTCATGGCTATTATTTGAAGGTGTTAGCAGATTAATTTGTCGTAAAGTTCGTTCAGTACAAAAGACAATGGACTCCGCTAAATTATCAAGTCGTAATGATAATAATGGGAATACTCCACTTGATCCGCCAATGAGTCCAACAGAGAAGATCCGTGGACCTGACTTTGATAGTGGTATTCCACGTATTTCAGAACATTTAAATCTTTTTGATCTATTAAAATATTTTTGGTCAACTGGTGTGACGATTGGTTCATTAGCAGTTATCTTTTATGGTATTTCTATAAACGCCTATGTTCTTCCAACACCTGTCCCTGCTGCTTATGTCATAGCAATTATTACGATGGGAATTCTCTTTTATTTAGAAGGATTAATGATTGCTATCGTTGGTACACAATATTGGGATCCAAGTGTCTTTAAAGAAGTCTATCCACGTGCATATAAAGTACATCAATTAATGAATCAACCAGAAAATGTGAAACGATTTATTATTGGACGACAATTCTTTACAGTTCTAACAAATTTTTTATTAGCACAGATCTTTGTCTTTGCTGAATGGGAAAATCCAGGTATTAATCCTGTCATTTTCTTTATTGGTATTAAATCAGGATTATGTGGAGTATTTGTTATTTTAGCTTTTGCACAGTTATTATCCGAGTTATTAGCAGCAGAATATCCATTAAGATTTATGAATCTATATGGAAGTTATACTATTTGTGCTGCTTCATTATTTTTTGATTCTTTAGGGGTTGGTCACTGTGGTTGGACAGTGTATTTCACTACTAGAGCTTTAATTTGTGGGAATCATATGTCGAGTGAAGGAAAAGTTACATCTGATTCTAAGCCAACGGTTGTGAAAGTAGAATCTGCTGAGGTATTAGCAAAGTCACCGAATCGTTCTTTACAAACAGTTCCTGTGTGAACATTGCTCATTTCCCAAGATTTTGTTTTTGCCTTTTCTTTAACATGCATTTCATAGCTCTATTGCCTTTTTTAACACATTGCACACATTGCGTTGATTTCTTTCTAGTCACCCTTTGCCTTTACTTCACAATTAGTTTATGCATGTTCTTTTAACGTAATCTAAGTACCCGTGCGAATAACTTTTCTCTTTCACATAGTGAGAATGTAGTCTATGTGAGTGTAACGTGGACATCATCATACATAAGATTCTTGCTGAAGTCTGGTCAGAGTAAATTTACGGTGTTGTCTCAGGTAATTTACGTTGACATGGATTGATTTGATGATTTGTTAGTTATTCTTATTTGAATTGATGTTTACACGATTTTATTCAAAATGAAATTCTCCATTATCCTGCTAATATCATTGTGGGGATTTCTTTTCCCTCATTTTTGTAGTTTTGATCAAGCTATTGTTCCAACAAGAAATTTTATCCCTCTAAAAGGTTTTTATAGTCTTCAAACTCCTTCATCCTCGTATTCACATAATCGAAAAGATGCTGTCATTCGGGTTCTGCAGTTTAATGTACTCGCTGATGGACTGGCATTAAAACCATCCTCTGTGACTCGTCTATCTCGAGTTCCCGTTGAGCTATTAGACTGGAAATACCGCAAAGACAAACTCCTCTACGAGATACTACAATACCATCCAGATGTTATCACCATGCAAGAAGTTGATCATTACTATGATTTCTTCTGGCCTAAACTTCAAGAGCATGGTTATGTTGGTGTCTTTGCACCAAAACCAACCAGTGGAACATTAGACACAAACCCTTACCCTGATGGTTGTGCGATCTTTATACAAAGTAAACGATTAAGAATTATTACTGCAGAAACAAAAACATTAGCATTAAGTAAAGCAGAATTAAAAGATAATGGTGAATTAGATGAAGATGCTAGAAAGATACAAGCATTAAATCAAGTTGGATTAATTGTTGCATGTGAACTATTAGATCAATATGGTAACATTCTTACCAAACGATCACCATCCTCCTCATCATCAGAACCTGCACCACCTATTATTATAGGAACAACTCATTTAAAATCATTAAAAACTGAATTAGGAGAAAGATTTCGTAAGCGAGGTATAGAAGATGTATTAAACTGTATACAAAAGATATACCTATCATTTGCTAGTATGGGTAGAAATCCTGCAATCTTATTAACAGGTGATTTAAATGCAATACCTAAACAAATAGATTTCCCACCATTAACCTATCAAGTCATACAAACAAGTCCTTTTAACTTTAGATCAATCTATAATGATGATATTTATTCTTCATCATATACATTAAGTTGTAAGGAGTTATATACAACTTATAAAGCAATTAAAATGGAAGAAAATACTAAGAACAATATTAATAATAATACTCAAGAGATGATTGATAAGAAGTGTGTTGATTATATCTTTTATATGCCTTATCGTAATATTAATAATATAAGGAATGAGATGAATGAGAAAGGTATGAAGTTTAATCAAACAACTTTTAATATGTATCGTAAAGTGATTAAGAATGCATCGGGTTTAAAGAATATCTTTCATCGATTACCAACTATAACTACGCCATCATCATCATTACCATTGTCGAGGATAACCAATAAATACGTTATTAGTGACGAAGAGGAAGTAAGAAGAACAGAAAGAGAGGGAGAGGGAAAGGGAGAAGGAGAAGAGATTAGTAGTAATACTACAGGTGGAGTTGCAGTTACATCAGACTCTCTCATTGGTTTATCATCATTATTACGCTATTCTGTTTATTTCTTTTTAATTACATCACCTGTCTTATCGATGTTTAGTGATGAGATCGAAGAATATGAAAAATTTATATTATTTTCATTATCATTCTCTTATCTACTATTCTTTGAAAAGATATCACAAGGAACAATCTTTAAACCTTTCATTAAACCAAAGTACCTCAGAAAACAACAATTATATGAATCTGTCATCCATAATATCATTGATGAAAGAGAGAAAAAGAATAAGAAGAAAATCGAAGAAGAGAAAAGAATAATGAGAAGACCACCATTAGGTGCTAAATTAGGAGAATATATACAAGCATTACAAGAGAAAGAATCATTGTTTTTAAGTAATGTTGCTCTATGGAGTCAACAACTACAACCTTTATTAGAGTATGGTCACCCTGGATTTCAACCTGTGGCTGTGTTAGATTTATATAGTGAAGATATGATAGGAGATTCGCTACTTCCTTCAAAGGATTATCCATCAGATCATTTAGCAATCGCTGCTGATTTAGAATTACTCTGGTGAAACCATTTGATATGTGATTTGAATATTGAAAACAATCTGGACAGAGCTTGTTAGCCATTTGCTTACTCACTCAGGAGTTTCTTAGTAGAAATGATGCAGATTTAGGCGATAGAGAGGAAGTCGTACTAGGGCTACCCTCCCTTATTAGGAGTGAGAAGAGATTGTAGATAGCAAAGTAAAGGTTTAAAAAAGGAAGTTTTTGAATTATGTTAATGTCTCCTTTTGAGTTTCGTTCCTTAAATTGTAAGTTCCATGATAGCATTTACTAAATCATTATTGTTATTTCGTAAAGCAGTCACGGCTTGAGCTCTTGTGCAGTGAGCTTGGTCCATGACTAATGCAATATCCTTAGCATCAATACCAGTCTCATCGACAGTACCCTCATCAGCAGCTGGGGTAGCATTATCAGTAGAAGTAGCCTTCTTCTCAACAGCTGGTTGAGTGTTTTGTGTGACACGTTGAGCAGCTTGTTCAGCATTTAAAGCAGCCTGCTTAGCAGCTAAATCCTCAACCTTAGCCTCACCAAAGATAATATAAGAATCAGAGTTTGGTGACTTGAAGACATCAGGCTTAGAAATCACGAACATAATGTTCTTTGATTTCTTCATTGTGACTCTAACAACACCAGGGATTGGCTTCATGCCTAACTTAGCAATAGCCTTTCTGGCCTTCTTCTCACCACGAGTAGAACCCTTCTCTTCTTCGGCATTCTCAGCATTCTCTTGGGTGTTATTGTTTCCTTGCTCGACCTCGTCATCAGAGTCCTACCAAATGATACAATATGAGAACCTCCCCCCAAAAATGGAATTCACGTTTGCAGACTTACATCTGATTCGGTTGGAGGGACCTCAACCTTAGGATCTTCAACTGATTCTGGAACGGACATCTTTACAATTAATTTACTTCCTTTTAATGGATTTAATCGGTTTTCTTATCACGACCACAAAATGCATCAACTCAAAAAACGACTTTTCTTCAAATCGATTTTTTAAAATCTCGATTTTAAAAGTCTTTGTGCTTGTTGTTATGTTATTATTGTTATAGTATGGAATCTATGCTCTTTATGTTATGATATTCTATGAGAGTTGGGGTGAAGAAAAAAAAATAAAGGGAGAAAGAAACAAAGAAATAGTATGGATAAAGCACTTCTTGTTCGATGTAGCTATTAACGCAGAGCCGAAAGGAACAATCATTTATATAAGAAGGAAGAAACAAAAATAACGAGCGGGAGAAAAGAAGGAGAAAGAAGGAGAAAATAAAAGTTAAAGAATAAGCGATCCATGAAAAAAAAATCAAGCTGACCAAAAGCAATCTTCAGAGAAGCATGGTTTAGGATCAGTTTCACCAGTAATTGTTCCATAAACATTTGAAGTAATATACTCAAATTCCCAATCATCAGAGCGATGCGGGGTTGGGAAGATAATGCCTGGAATATAGAAGATTGGTAATTGTTCATAAATATCTTCGATAGTGCCAGTAAACACAGTATTCGTTACATTATCAAATACAAAGTTATTGCACGGATTAGATTCATCACAGAGAATAACTCCAGGTCCTTCAAAGAGTGGAAGAGTCTCAACTGCATGAACGTTTCTTAACACAATATTATTCATTGTGACTAATGGCTGTGTTGGACAGACAGGAATAAAAGGAAATAAGAAATTACACCCAGTACCATCTGATCCTCCGCCAGGTTGATTCTGTTGCTGTGGACCAATCCAAACAGTCCACCAAAGAGCATGATCAATTGCAATGTTTTCGTAAGTAATATCTTCAATGATTCCAATCCCGTTAGTTCCAGGATTCGGCTTAATATAAATAGCCTTCAAAGGGCGATGCATGACAGAATCACGGAACGTGACATTACGAACACAGTTAATGTTATCATTTGGTGGGACGGAACCAATGGTAAGCCCTGTTGAATAATTGATGGTATTATTATACGCCAACATATTCCCTGAACAAGTGCAATACTTCCAGTTTGATCTGCACGGTTTTGCAACGATCGCATCATCATAATTTGTGATGACGTTATTATAGACAGTAACGTTAGTGGCTGCAAGATCAATACCGTCAGTATTTAATGCATAAGTGACAGACTTATGATTATCACGACCTCGAGCTAATGTACTATTAATAAAGATGGTAACATCATGGATAACGACATCAGCACAATCAACAAAATTGATTGAATACTTCGGTGAAGAATATAAATAAAGACTGTCAACAGTTAAGTCACGAGATTCTTTGAAATAAATCATATCAGGTCGTTCATCGACACCTGTATAACAGTATCTCCACCAATTTAAACCTTGTCCATCAATCATACCTTTACCAGTAATATGAATACCTTCACAACTGGTAAAATACATTAGGGCATAGTTTTTACTTGGCCAATTCTTGATTTCATCAGAGTAACGAAGAGTTCCATCAATTTGAATAGTAACATCATGTAAATCGGTTCCATTCATAGCATACATGAAATAAGAACGTCCTTCACTGAAAATAACTGTTCGATCTGAATCACTTGAATTTGCAGCAAGTAAAGCCTTGAGAAAAGCATTAGCATTTTGAACAGCTGTATCCCAATCTTCGACACCAGCAACAGCACCAAAGTCTTCAACAATATGAGTTAAACCTAGGGCAAGGAAGGAAGCCAGACAAGTCACAAACAACGCCACTGACTTCATTTTCAATGACGATTCCTTTTTAGTTTTTAGATGTTGATTCTTTTGAAGTATACAGAAGCGCTTTTGATAGGAAAAAAAGCGCTTGATGGAGGCAAGGTTTCCTAAAGCGTAAATTTGTGGAATCTGTGAAAGGTTCGAAGTTCGAACCAGTCACATTCTTTGCACCGTTACTTGCTTCATATCTCTGAGGATTATAACATTTTTGAAAAATGGGGATCGTTCAAATTGTTCATGATCTATTAGCTAAAGGTGGTTTAGAGAAAGGTTGGGGTGGAGATGAATGTTATAAAGCTGTTCCATTTGCTACTCACATCACTGAATCTTTAGCATGGATCTTCCTCTGTTTCTTGTTTAAGAAAGTAGTGAATGGTGATTCATGGTTACAACAATTAAAATCAAATATTAAAAATTCATTAAAAGAGTATAATCAAAAGAATCCAAAAGGTAATCCTTATCGTTCTTTAGAAGTTTTTATTGGTGTAATTCACCTTGCAATGTTTATTCAATTAATCTACTATAAACTGAATATATCTGCTTTAATCTATCTATTACAACCATGTCATGTGATTTTATTATTAGAAGGCATTGCATTATTAAATGATGGTGTATTAGGTGTATTAATTACTTTATTTATTCTTCCTGCATTAATTGGGACTTTACTTGCAATGATTTTCCCTGAAACAACTGGATTAGATCAACCTTATGAAGTTGAAGCTTATTGGTTACAACACTATTTAATTCAATCAGTCCCTTATTATCTTCTCTTAAGAAAGAATGCTTTAGCTTTGAAATATGCTAATTATAAAACTGTCATTGCAGGTTTATGGATTTTATGTTTACTTCATTTTTCTTTATTAGAGGTAAGACTACATTTTGACTTTTCTTTCACTCTCACACACATATTTACTCTGATAGGTGGCGGATTTATCATTAAAGGTGAATGTTGAATTTATTCTTTGTCCAACTGGTGCAATGATTGAAATTTTTAAATTATTTCCATCGTGGATGTTTCTTCCATCTTATCGTACTTTTATGACGGTTGCAGTCTTTTTAGTCGGTGCAATTATCTCCTATGCTTATCTGCTTCCATCAAGATTGATTGCTTCAATATTTCATGAAAAGAAGGAGAAAGCGAAGTCCACCTAAAAAAGGATATTGAACACTGTATGATGTTACTTTAATTCTTCTTTTTTTTCCCTGGAAGTGTTGTCGCTCCTTTAACTCTTTAACAACTTCTTTCATCATTCTTTGTTTCATTTTTGTTTTATTTGTGTTTGTAAATGAGGAAAATTACTTCAAAAATTTCTCAATACAATAATAATTAATGAATGGGAGAAAAAGATTTTCCATATCCACAACATTGCAACATTGTCTTCTGCCTCTCGCCAAGTGTATTGATCGTGTGTATCAATCGCGTCATCATTTCGAGTAGCTCAGTTTTTCGCAGAGAGAAATGCTGTTCTGTTTGTTACTAATTTTCACTTTCATTTCGACCATTTTCTCTGGTGGAGTCTTTGATACAAATGGTAAATTATCTCAAGTTGAATTTGCTTATCAAGCCACTTTAAAATCAGGAACTATTGTTGCAAGTCAATCAAAAGATTCGATTGTAATTGTTGCAATTACACCCAAACACTTCGATTATACTCAAGACACTCAAAGAATAATACCACTAAACTCTAATGCTTACATTTGTGGAACTGGTATTTCAGCAGATGTACGATACCTAACAAATAAAGCCTTTGAATCATCTCTAGAACACTCTGCTACATTTGGTAGTGATGTGCCTATCTTGAAAATGGCTGAAGATCTTGCTGAGATCATCCATGCAAATACATTTTCCGAAAGTATAAGACCATATGGTGCTTCTTTAATCTTATTTGGTCAGGGGAATAAGAAGGGTTCCTATGAGGTCATTGAATTGGATCCTCTTGGAAATATGCATCGTTGTCTGTTATCATGTGTGGGTAAGTGTCATCTGAAACACCAATTACGTTATATTGAATCTTCTATATTGCTTGATTAGGATGCTTCTCCAAGGAAATCTTAAAAATCATACCGAAGGATCAGAAACTAAAAGATAGTGATAATGAAACAATTATCCAATTACTCGTAGAAGGAGTAAAGAAGACATTACAAGAGAGTGAGAAAAAGATTGAAGATTATAATATTCAATTATTTCAATTTATAGAAGGTGAAAAATTGAAAACTATTAATATTGATGAATATTTAAAATAACTAAAAAGAACTCCTGAAGTGTCACCACCCCCACCACCACCTCACTTGTTTTATTTTAGAAGAGAAATTATCATAAATCAAAGTAAAAATCAAAAGAAATAATTTTTTCGTATAATCTACAACGTCAGATATTTATACAATCAAGAAAGAAGAGAAAAAGAAAGGAGCAAAACATTAAAATAGCTTTTTTAATCATGTGAAAGATTTAATTGTATTTCCACATGATTAATATCCTTTTGTTCATTTAATATAAATTGCTTAATATTTTTGCTAAATTCTTTCACATTATCTAATGAAGTAATATTATCTTTTAAATTCAAAACAATCTCTACTGAAGCATGTGATGTATCCGCATAATGCACAGTTACTCGATGAATAGAACCCACTTGATCACCAGGATAACTTTCTATGCTCTTTCTCACTGATTGTTCAATTTCTCTAATCGAACGACTATGTTGAGTAAGTAAAGGACAGACTACTGTCTCAGTAGCCTGTGTCTTGACTAAAACATCAAGAATATGAGGTACAGATTGCATAATCTTCCATCTTGTCTTCTCAGCAATGGTATGAGCAGCAGAAGATGATAATTTTGGATCAATTAAAACAACTAAATCTACTAAACTACCACTACCTACTCTACGTGCACGAATATTTAATACATTGTTTACTCCTTCCACTGTTAATGCACCTTTAGCAATAGATGGAATAACCTTCTCATCTAATGAATCTGTCAATTGATGAATTGATTCCATGAGAATCTCAAATCCTGTTAAACAAATCATTCCAGCAATTAATATACCTGCAGCAGAATCAACAAATAGAAAACCAGGAAGATAGATTGCAGCAGCAATGGAAAATAATGAGAGCACTGAAGAAAATGAATCAGAGCGATGATGCCTATAGAAAGGAGAGAATTAGAGAGACAATCACAGGAAAAGGGGAAAAAGGGAGGGAAATAAAAGCAAAATAAATAAGGGATAGATGAAAACCCTTCATAATCGAAAAGATAGAATAATAAAGCTAACCTAGATAGTAAGTAAGTGATGTCGTACCATGCATTGGCAATAAGGATTTGACTATTCAAACGCTCTCCAACTTTCTTCGTGATACGATATAACCACTCTTTCGATACAATGGAGATGGCAGCAAGAGCTAAAGCAGGCCAAGCAGGAAGCTTCACTACTTCTGCAACGTGAGCGTGGTGATGATGACCTCCAGCCACACTGTGAAGCTGTCTCACTGAACTCGCAACAGCAGCGGCAATAACAGACTTCTTGGGAATGGTCAGAACATTGACCATCTTTGAATAGCTCCAACTTCCAACTGATAAACCAGTCGCTAATAGTGTGAGGGAGAGAAAGAGAGAACCAATCGATTCAAACTTCCCATGACTATGTATCATATACACGATAGTGAGTGATGACTTATAAAACCGAGGCACTACACTTACCCGTAGGGATGATCTTTATCAGCAGGTAATCGGGCAATCTGAACAGCCCAAAGAGTAATAAAATCAGAGAAAAGGTCACTTAGACTATGACCAGCATCAGCAACAAGAACAGCAGAATTAAAGACTATTCGCCAAAAGATCATACATGAAATAAAAACGATTATTATAGATAAAATCAAAATATATCTAACTTACCAATACCACCAACAAACTTTGAAATAGAAAGAATAATATTAATAACAACACCTAATAGAGTAATACGATCAGCTACATTAGTGTTATTAAAAAGATAATTAGAAGTTAGCGGTGTTGAATGTTTCCGTATTCCTTCTTGAAATAATGCTAATCGTAATGTCCATGATTTATATATTCCTTTAATTGAATCAAATATAGATAATATGAATGTAAAAGCTGTAAATAACAAAAGATCTAATTTTGTTAATTTCTTACGAGTAATGGAAGTAATCAATAATAATGATGTTGCTATTAATAAAACTGTTCCTTTGGGCTTTTTCCAAAAGTTTTTATCTGTGAGGGTTTTGAGTGAAAAGAGAGGATCAGGGGAGGAGGGAGTTGTGGGAGCATGATCACAAGGCTGATCGTGGTGGTCATGCGAATGTGAGTGAGAATGGGAATGATCGTGAAAGAAATGCATAGAAAGTAATGTTGGTGATTCTTTAAAGTTAACACCCGAAATTTTTGATTGAAGTTGTTGGAAATAATCCGATTTAAATGATCGCTGATAATGTGAGGGATAATAACAAGTTGCTGGAGGGAACAGAAGCAAGGAAACCAAGCAAATCAAAAACGGCACAAAGAATGATGTCCTTTTGAACATTATTCTTTCTTTTTGTTTGAAGGAATCGAAAGTATTAATAGTTTGTTGTGTTGGTAATTTGAACAATAAAATCTTTTCGACACTTCAATTTTGCCGACTTACCAATAACATTTATCGGTAGACGAGTTCCGACTCAGGACACTTCATTCACAAAGAATGGAATCCAGAAGATCTTTATGGGAGTCAATACAACAAAGACTTCCGTTGCTCTATGTTTTTGTTTCTGGGATTGGATTCTCATTTCAAGCGTTGGCGGTAAAATTAGTGGCTGAGAAAGGACTTCACGGAGCCTTTCACCTTGCTTGGATTCGTGGTTTCTTCCAGTTTTTCCTCTCTTCCTCTTTCATCTATTTCAGCGATGAAAGAAAGAACGGAACAGCACCTAGATTATTCGGGGATAGCTCATATGTAACATGTATGTTGATACTGAGGTCAGTAACTGGATTCTTAGGAATTGCAGCAGGATTTTCCTCTACAGAGTATATCTCTGTTGGTGATTCTGCAGTTTTGGTGATGCTCTCTCCAACCTTTGCTGCGATTCTTGGGTACTTTCTTCTCAAGGAGCCGTGGAATCTACCAGAGATGTGTGCAACGGTGTTGTCTCTAGCTGGAGCAGTTTTTATCGCTCGACCGCCTGCACTGTTTGGAAGCACTTTAGAAGAGCACACAACCCAAGGAAGCTTTTATTATGGAGTGGCTCTTGCACTCGTATCCGCAGTTGGTTCCGCATTCGTCTTTATTATCGTTCGTATTTTGGGCACTTCCGCGAAGATCCCTTGGCCGTATGTAACTTTCTCTCAATCGCTTGGTCAGATTTTCTTAGCTCCACCTTCAGCGTTTTTGTTTGGAGTATTATATCAACGAAATGTCACAGTAGAAGTTGCTCTCATCATAATTGGAGCAGGTTTGATAGGAGCCTTTAGCCAAGCGGCCATGACGGTCGGTCTACAGCGAGAGAAATCAGCATCTGCTACAGCGATGAGAATGTCAGATGTAATTTTCGGATATATCTGGCAAGTGCTTTTTACGAATGATGGTGTTGATTGGTTATCAATAGTTGGAGCAGTGTTAGTCTCGATGAGTATTTTAGTTGTAGTAATTTTCAAACAGGATTATCAAAGATCACCTACCAAGAATGAGAAATCCCTTGGCAATGTCTCATCGATAGAGCTTGGTAAGATATCGCTTTCTTCGTCTCAAATCACATATACAATGGTGTCGCTTGGGGAAGATGAGAGCGATAATGAGGAAGATCATGAATGGGATTGAAATGATACTGGTTTGAATTTACTTTTACGGTTTATCTTTTCCCTCAAACAGCCCTTTTTTGTTGAATCTTGGAGATTTATTGTGCGTATAGAATCGACAAGACAATAATTATCAGTGAATAAGTTTTTTTTTTTTTTTTTTTTTTTTTTTTTTTTTTTTTTTTTTTTTTTTTTTTTTTTTTTTTTTTTTTTTTTTTTTTTGTCTTTTTTTGTCGGTTTTACTTCCACCCCAGGTTACAAGAGCTGATTTCAAATCTTTTCACACCATTTTCTCGATTCTTCTTTTTCATTCTCTCCTTGTTATGAAATAGACAAATATACTCGCAATCCCTCCGTTCCTAATTAAAAGAATCTGAATTTTAGTCTAGAGTCGATTTTGGTCGTTTTTCTTCAAACTTTTTCTCTAATAGACTTCAATCTCCTTCCGTTGTTAGCGATTTCTGAAAATTGAGTTAATATCAGACAACAATTCGTCACGATAGAAAAGGAATTTAAACTGAAAATCAAAACAGAAAATTTTGAAACCGGTCTGTCTGAAACATTACGTTACATCCCAAAAGAAAAATATAGATGTACTATTAATTAGAGGTAACTTGTCTTCTTTTCATATTCCTTCTTGCAATCGTAATATTAGTTTATTTTTTCTTGATTTTTCCTTTCATTGAATGAAGGTAAAATATCTCTTTTAAATAGCTTCGGTAATTCTATAATACCGGTAATATTTGTCGGTAGATTTCTCTTTGAGTATTAATTGATTTTTGGGATGAAATAGTTCACTGACAAAAGAATGAAATCATCCAGAAAATCTTTCTGGATAGACTTCATACAACAAAGACTTCCATTGCTTTATGTTTTTGTTTCTGGGATTGGATTCTCATTTCAAGCGTTGGCGGTAAAATTAGCTGCTGAGAAAGGATTTCATGCAAGCTTTCACCTTGCTTGGATTCGTGGTTTCTTCCAGTTTTTCCTCTCTTCCTCTTTCATTTATTTCAGTGATGAAAGAAAGAATGGTACATCGCCTAGATTATTCGGGGATAGCTCATATGTAACATGTATGTTGATACTGAGGTCAGTAACTGGATTCTTCGCGATTGCCGCTGGATTTATCTCAACAGAGTATATTTCTGTTGGCGATTCCACAGTTTTGGTGATGCTCTCTCCAACCTTTGCTGCGATTCTTGGGTACTTTCTTCTCAAGGAGCCGTGGAATCTACCAGAGATGTGTGCAACGGTGTTGTCTCTAGCTGGAGCAGTTTTTATCGCTCGACCGCCTGCACTGTTTGGAAGCACTTTAGAAGAGCACACAACCCAAG